>QFET01019238.1:0-17205 GCA_003316355.1 Tuber calosporum | reverse complement strand
GAATATGGTTACCTTGTTATGCTGCCTCAGTTAGCATGTTTGTTGGACAGGATGTTTGCACTTTTGTTAAGTTTTCCTAGCTACAATCTTTTGTATTTAAAGAGCCTGCAATCCCTTAAGGATTCGGACTCCCAAGCCTCACAGGACTATCATCTTTAATACTACAAGTTGAACGGTCAATCTATTAGTTCCATACCTTTTACCTTGTTTATTGAAGACCTATCCATCGACCCTTCTCCCCCTATCCTAATAGTATCTTCAGAATCCCTTTGGGATTCTCGAGATACTTGGGAGTAGGTTACATGTCTCTACCTCCATACTCTCTTCAGGGCTATGCCTAACTCCAATGCCATGGCTGCTTGTGCAATTCGAATTGGATTAGGATTCAAGAGAGCTGTTTGAAATAGAAAAGTGGGGGAAATGATCCAAATTCATGATGAACAATCTTGTTGTTGTAATAGAGCATCTATTTTCTGATTCTAATAGTTGATGAGTTTATTTCTGGGGCTGACATCATAATTCCTTTAGTTTCATCTACCGCAAAGTCCGCTATACATCCAGCTCCAAAAATCTAATTCTTGGCATGCAGGAATTCTGGATGCAACTGCAAAGTCTCTAATAATGTGGCAAGTAGCAAAAGTAGAGTCAAGGGTGTATCTGGTTGTCGCGCTAAACGTTCATTTTGACCCTGATTATTGAGGTTTGGAGCAAAACTCTATTTTGCTCTGAAGTGGTGTGTCTGGTTGACACCAAGACATGATGATCAAACTGTGATAATGAGCTCAAAATGAATGTTTCCAAAAAATAGAATAACCCTATTTTTTCCAAAACTACATAATTGAATTGTTTCCAACTAGTACATTAATTTACAACAATAACACTACAAACACTTTCAACAATTTTTAAAAATAATAAAAAATAGATATCCAAGCCCTGATGTCCATATTTCCTTTCCAATATTTTTTTTAGAATATTTTGAGTATCTTTTAATGATTACTTTACATGATATATAGAGTGATGACCAGAAAACAAATACCTTTCCTGGCTTTTATTATCTGTCAACTAGATATGCTACTTCTACTATCATTTGCATAGATTATACTAACTTGGAATAACTTATGTTGCAGGGCGCAACTTGTATTTTCTGATTTTAGTATTTTGAAAAGTGGAGGGCGACTAGACGCACCCTTAATCTATATGTGTGGCAAGAAAAAAAGAAAAAAAGGGCGTGGGGGGGGCTAAGGTGCTGAGACAAGAGAGGTCAATCCAGATAACAGGGTTAAGGGAGGTCCCCAGGTTTGTGAGAAAGAATAAATAAAAGGCTGTAAAGTAGCTATAATCTCGATAATAGCAATAACAACCACAGCATGTCTCCACGATCCACCAACTACGAAATCAGCAAACATATGACTAATATTTCGGATACTTCATCCCTGGGGCAAGTGCGACGTATGAAATAAAGATAGAGTACATAGCCCAATATCCATAAATCAGCATTTAGTGTGTACGCGAGGTTTTCACCATGTTTCCTCGCTACCGGATCTGTAAACTCCTGTTTTAGCCTAAATTAGTGGTATATCACACAAGTGGGGAACTATGAGTCATCCTGGCCATACTGTACTGGAGTTCGTCGAATGGCGTTTCCTCGGCAATTACATGTGGCTTATAATGGTATATACTACTGAATTCCGGACTGTATTCGCTGTAATTAAATACGCCCCTGGCCCTCCGATGCTCGTTCCATTGGCCAAACCATGGGCACAGGCTTTCATTGGCCTGACTTCAATACCGCCTCACCGGACTCTATATCAACCGAGTCGAGAACCTTCCGAAAACCCGCCATGCTATGTTAGGGTCTCTTTGTACAACCCCATAGTATTCGATCTTGGGTTCAGAGGAACGAGAAGCCGAGTGATATCTCATGCTTCCGAGATATCTTGGATGACAATACCGGCACCTGAAATTGGTATGCGCCTCCTGCTCTTAGAGGGCGAGGCGAAAACATGTTTGGTGTCACGGCCTTGGGCATATGCTGTGACCTACCGTAAAAACCGAAATAATTGGGCACGGCGCTAAGACGTCAAGAATTTCCCCTGTGGGTTAGAGGGACAAAACACAGTTAGAAGATTCTTTCAGCCCTCGCATTCAGACAACAGACTTGACTAGGAGTGGCAACTCCAACGTCTTAGCGTGATGCCCAATTGTTTCGGTTTTTACGGTATAGCATATTTGAGTGATCTACAGTAGATTGCTCTTTATGTACTGTCGGAGTAAAATCGTAACTTGGGAAAGGTATTTTACAACACCATTTACTACTCCAGGTCGCTCACATTTCTACTTTGTGTGTTTTGTTGTTTCGCAAATTCCCTCCCCTCAAAAAGTGTACTGTACCTGTATCGGTATCTCTCTAGCCTTTTCTGCAATTTGCTCCCAGGTATGGTAAGGTGCCACGGGTTAACTTGCGTGATACTTGGGATTACGTGATTCCCCGCACATCCCTTGTCTTGACCAACCTTAATCAGACCACCCACCCCATTGAATTACCAGTTCGGTGGGTCGGATTGGAACTACGAGTACTCGTGATGACAACCGAGCCAACGGGAGGGCAAGTACGGTACAAGTCACGGGCATTTGGAACCGGAACACGGGGATAAAAACCCTGTTTGGAAAATTGTCTGTGCGTATCTGATCTAACGGCCTGTAACTTGTACGGTACCGTACTCGTGGGCTTCCGAATCGCCACACTTCAAGCGCTTTAAGCAAATTCTGAGAGGCGATTGGGCAGGCCCTCGCTAGCTCCCATCCAACTTGTACCGGGTCATGCGGTGGCGGCGGCGCTCGGTTGGATTACTCGAGTGTTTGAGATTTTGGTTGGTGGGGGGTGGCAGAGCGTAAACTCTTCATGCATATAAACTCGCTATGCATACAGAGGATGACTGAGAGCTTGGTGTTTGGGGCAAGGGCAATATTAGGGGGCGGGGCCCGTGGGACCGGGGTCGTCTGGAGGCCGTTGAGGTGTATGCGCTAGTGCTTCAGTTTAGCGGTAAAGCGAAAAATGGAAAAATAAAGCTTGTCGAACTCTACCGAGTTTGCTGCGGGTATGAAAGTCGCCTGCGCACACAATTGGTGGGTTTATTGGCAATTTGGTGAAGGGAAAAAAATCTGTAGAATTCTAAAACGCAGATATTGAGCTGTGGGTGGGTGGGTGATGACGGGGACGGGGGAGGAGATTGGTAGTCTAAGGTGTTCTCATGTGGAGGAGGGCTGCGAGGCTGTCTTGGCAATGGTAGTGGCTTTGTCGGTTAAAGCTAGACGGGTATGACTAGGATAAAATATACGATATTGAGCTGTAGGTGGCCGAGAAGGCTCGGGAGCCAATAAGGAAAGGTTCGGCAGACTTATATGCAGCCCCGGGTAAGGTAACGCGTCTGTAAGGGCACAGCTAGTCTGAGTGAGTGTAGGAGGGGAGCGCACACCCCACACAAGATGGCCACAACCCCCCCCCCAGCCACATCACTCTACGAGGCAAACCACTAAATCCATAGGGCATGTACGACTGGCTTTTTGCGCACACAATATTTGTATCATAAGTTCATCATTACAATTTCAGTCTATAATAGCTAGATAGGGAAGGGTATTAGAATCCAATAGGAAGAGAGAAAGGAAAGAATTATCATGTAAAACACCGATCCAGCACCGTGGCCGGATCACCTATACATGGGTTTATATGCGTAGTCTATTCATCGCACTCATACAATGACTGAAAGTAAAAGGGAATGCAGGAACAGAAAGTCTAAAAGAGAAAGAAAAGCGAGAAAAGCGAGAAAAGTGAGAAAAGTGAGAAAAGTGAGAAAAGTGAGAAAAGTGAGAAAAGTGAGAAAAGTGAGAAAAGAGCGACGAAAGCCTAGAGGCTGAAACAACCCTCCAGGTAGATCCTCCAGCCAGCAAGCAAGCCGACCCACGAACCAAGCAAAGGGCTCCGCATTAGCCTTTCTGCAGAGTCGTAACTGGGACCTGCCGCTCGTATTATATTCTCAGTGGTAGTCGCCTTCTCTTTTGCGGCCCTGAGCTCCCGCTTCCGACGCCGGTGTTGGACAAAGTAGTAGTAGAATATTAGTTTTAAACAACTATAGGTGTGATAGGGCACAGCCGATCCAATCCTGGTGAACCGAAACGACACAGGACTTTTGTTGGTATGAGCAGATGTTGTAGAGAAGAAAGATCAGACAATAAGATAAAGAATGACAAGAGAGTTTGACAAAATAACCGATGACTATGCGAATTGAGAGTGGATGGGATAACTAACAGAAAAGAAACAAGTAAAGGGAAGAACAGGCTGCCTTATATCCATCTCGATAGAAAACCATATCGTCGAGCACGCTTCCAGCGCATGCCAAATTGCTTCTCTGCTTTCCATCACCCGGTTATTCCTCCACTTGCTCCCACGAGACTGTTCCGAGGTAGAAGGCCCATTGCCGAGTGTAGAGTTCATTACCGAGAGAGTGAGGTTGACGTTCAGCTATCATCTCTAGATGTGTTTCATGGTAGGCGTAGTGGTGTTTAATGCTGTGGCATTAGATATGCAGTGTCAGGTGTGAGGTGGTAAGAAGCTAACACTGGTGGAACATCGTTTGGATAAACCGTCGGTTTCAGGTAGTTGTAGTTGCGTTTCCGTCCTGCGGGAATGGGAATATATGTATGCGGTAAAGCAGCCTAAAATGACCGATGTCCAACAATTAGAGCTGGGTGATGGCAGATAGGGCACCGATAACCACACCGGCAGTGGTACATCGAGCGGCGATGGCTGAGCCGGCGATGGCACATAGAGCGCCGACGGCCACTGAAATGGGAAAAGGGATTTAGCAATCTGTGATTACAGCCCCACTACGGAACTATAGTAGTAAATGCTGGATGGATAGATGGACTTACTCCGAAGCGGTAACGTTATTACCGCCTATATTAAGGAAAAGGATATTGTTGTTATTATTGTTGCTGTTGCCATTTTTATAGATATTGTTATTCCTGTTGGAACGCAAAGCTTGTCTTGTCCCGGGTTGTGTACTCGTGCGGGTAGCGGCGGTGCCTGTAGGTAATGTCGATGCTGCGGTGAGGGTGGGCCTCAGCCATGTAAAGAGCAAACCCCAGATTGAGGCCGACGGCATTGCGAAAAAGGGATAGGAAACCGGGGGTGGGTTTCAAGAATTGGGCTGGACGAAGACTGGAAGACGTGTTCAGCGTGTTCAGTGGTGCCTGCACTGTTGAAGAAGATTGAAAGTAAGAAATGAGCGGGAGGAATTCATCGTGAGAAGGGGAGATAAGGAGTGAGTGAGAGGAAGTAATTTCAGAACTGGTGGGGGGGAGGAACTGGTTTATAGGTTTAGAAGCGATAGCCATCGACATAATTCCCCCACCGCGGAGGCGAAATGTTGACTTGTCCACCAAAACCTCACGTGGGGGGGGTCAGGGATGCCGCTCGCGTGCATGACCTACGATTTTGGGAATTGTTGGACCACTCACGTACTTGCACCCGGACTGTACTCGTACTCGTACTGTGCTCGAGTACAAGTAGCTGTAGCTGTCATTCGGTTCGATTGACGCCTGGGCTCTAGCCACGACTACTGGCACTGCCCAGCGTGGAAGCTGCACTCCCGTTTGAAAAGTCTCCACAACAATACCGTTCCCCAGTACTCGAGTATCATATCTGTTGATCCTCCTCAGCTGCCGCCAACGCTCCAGGCCGGCCATAACCACCGCACAGTACAGTACTTGCATGAACTTGTTTGGCTACGAAGACTTTCCAAACGGGAGCGTACGGTGCCGGGCCATGACTTCGTAACTACTAACGAGCATGGACGAATCCGCCAATACGAAAAACAGAACGGATGGATGGCTGAATAAAAATCCCACAGTCCAACTCCCCGCTGGTACCTTACCGTTCCCAGCACACTCTATTGCTGCTCCTGTAGGGATAAGAAAGAATGGATGGAAAGCAAGAAAGGGACAAGGAAGATGAAAGATAGAAGGAGATAAAAAATAAACTGCATGCAGCTACAGTTTATGAGCATAAATGAATATCATCTTATTGTCCGTTTTGATCATTGAAGTTGCAGTTCAAGAGAATAATCACTTGACTATGAATCGCTGCATACCCAAAATATCTTTCCGACTCCAACAGGAGCCAGTGAAACTTCCACTGCTTGCGCCAGATATTATTTTTTTCTTTCCCGAACATACTACGGTAAGTTGGTTGGGTTGTCACGGATCTGACCCGCCCAGCCTTACCATTGTTGCGCTAGCCTCTACGAAGCATGTACGAGTAAGGCGGTGCAAACTATCGTGACCGTGACCTTCCAATAAACCGTACAACTGGGCACTGCGAAATTGACCTGCAGATACCTATTCTTGGTGGCGTCACAATAAAATTTGATAAACCTGGTGATATAGTGCGAAACTCGAGAAAGAAAGAAGCCAAAAGCCAAGAAAAGAGAGAAGGAGCCCAATTGAGGTAGGGGGAAACGTGTTCGATCTCTGTGTTGTTCGATGGTTGGCCTCCTCTATCCTACTGCACTCGTACAAGCAAGGTACCAAAGCAAGCAGCGCCTCTGAGGAGAAAATTCTCCTTCCAAGCTTCCCTCTTCTCAAAAAGGAAAGTACCTATAATACCGTATCCGGCGTTGGTGAGGAAGATTTGTGTCGCGCACCACCGCGCCAGGTTGCCGCACGGAGCTTGAACTGATGTGTTGTTTCCTGAAATCGAAATGGTGGGCAAAGGGCAGGGTGATGGTCAAGACAAATTTGGGAGATTAACTGGGAGGTTCTGAGGGAGTACCGTGCTACCGTACTCGAGTATACACCGTTCCAATAATTCAAGTATTTCGTTTTTTTTTCTACTCTCTTGAATCTTTTGGAGTTTTTTTTTTATTTTATTTTATCGAATTCAAAAGAGTTATTCTAAAAGTAGGAATGCCAACTATGGATTTATCACAATGGTGGGGTGGACGATGGCTGGTATTCTACAGCACAGTGCTCGTATAGTACTAACCGTGCCAAGGTACCCGCCACTTTGAAAGTGGCTACGCGCCCATCAAAGATGACAGCACTCCCAGAGAGTACCGAACAGTTCAATGGGAGTAACAGCTCAATGGGAGATTTTTACATACTGTGAGAAATATTTACCATAACCTTTCCAATAGCACCCCTTAAAACCTTTTGGACTTTTGCTTACAATTTTTATCCTTCACAGACTCTGCAACTAGGACTGGATGTTCGGAGTGCTGTCATCTTTGATGGGCGTGTAGCGACTTTCAAAGTGGCAGGTACCTTGGCACGGTTACAGCGTGGCCAATTGCAATCCGATAACCGTGCCCGACAGCTCAACGAAAGATTCGACTCAACGACAGATTCAATTTGTATGTGGATTCAGGAATTACAAACTACCACCAAAAATTTCCTGATGCTTTAAATGTCCTTCCAGCCTTCTCACACATTGTTTTAAGTCTTTGAGAATAAGTTGCCCGTTTTCTTTCCCCTCTTTTACAACTTTTATTTTCATGTGGTGGGACTTTTGTTTGGATCAAGTGTGAAAGTGTCGTTGAGCCGAATCTTTCGTTGAGCTGTTGGGCACTCTCTTCCAGAGAGTGCCCACGGTTACCGTATATTCACAATACTCGAGTACTAGTACATTGGCCTGCTGCCATCTCGCATACCCGGGCTGGGTCAAACCGGGATGGGGCCAACCATCAGGGATTCGCGGACCGCAATGGTGTCACCATGCACCCCACCCACGCTTCCCTCAGAATCCCAGTTTGGCGTTGCCGAGCTCCAGATAGCAGTAAACTAGAGATGGACACGGTCATGCTCGAGCATAAACCGTGCTCGAGCACAGTCAGTTTTTATGCTTGGGCATGATCGCGTCCATCACTCGATAGCACGCAAAGGGGGCAAGGTGAAAATACCGTCTTTTTGGGAGAGCTAGTGGCCGGCCGGTTGGCCACAGGAAGGGGAGGTGGGGTAAGCGAATATCAGAATTCCCCGGGCGGTTGCTGATAAGAAGGTGTGAATACCGTATGGCACCAGTAGGATATATAGCACTTTCTCTACCATTCCATCTGTGGTCATGTCCGCTCAGCTTCATTTTTCTTTTCTTTTCTTTTCTCCCCTTTCCACACATGATGTCCAGTTTTACATCGACCATTACCTTTACATTACCTGCTACTATGCCACTCCCTCTCCTGCCACTCCCGCTAAGCCTCTAATCTCGTTTCCAGTCTCCCCCCCAAAAAAACAAACATGGGGTATTGTAGTCGTGGAGGCTGTCTCTTAGGAAACTAAGGCGACACTGAGAGTTGAACGCAATATCTTTGTAGACTTGGAGATGAATTTCCAGACCTGCGCTGTCAAACTATGATATCGTATATGGAATCAAATTTTCGGGTTCTACTCGTCCCCCGAAAGAAGTACCCGAAAACAGGGGGGTATACTCGAGTATTTTTTATGGGCGCTCAGACACACACAGATATAGTATATTTCTTTGATCACTGTTTTCGGGTATAGTACTCGTACTTCTTTCGGGGGGCGAGTACGGTATGCCTGTAACTTGGATATACTCGTAGCCATACGTCATCATCTGAAACCCCCCCAGATATAACTCCTCGTGGGTGAGTGTGTTGCATGGCTCGTGCACAGGTCTCACTCATAGAATGAGAAAACGTATCATATTTTCCAACACGACATCCATACCATCAGCCACCCTATGCAAAGTCAGCAGCGGATCTCTCCTCACGATTTCGCCACGTCACAAGAGGCCTTGTTGCTTGCTGGCCCAAACGACCTCCGCAGTGCGCCATCCCTCGATCCCCCGTTCAAACTGGATGACCATCATCCCAAAAGTCTGGGAGGGTCTAAGATCTACTTACGATATGGGCTTTTAATGCCGTACTCTATCCCGTAGTTACCAAATTTCGGTTCACTTGTTCTCACTCTCTACCTATCAAGCCGTAGTTTCCACTTTAGTGCAGTCAGAGAACAGATCTGAATATGGTGGGGGATTCCTTGGACCTTCCAACTCGGGCGCCGAAGATCACCCAACTTTGAACGGTGAAGACTCCTGAACATGACCTATCTTGGATATAAAGCAATTGAGTGAAGGATTACAAGCTGGAGGATAGAGAAATACAAGAGAATTTAATAGATATGAATTTCTGATTGAGCTATTGGAGTTTGAAAATGGGGCAGTAAATAGGACAATTTATCATAGCACACGCTGTCTGGTCTGTCCCCCATCTCACCCACATCTCCCGCTCCCTCGCTAACCATCACCCTTACTCCTTTCCTCTCCCACCACACTATCAACACATCCGACTTCCACGCCACGTGAGTCACCACCCAGGTAATGATGCTTGTAACGCAACTCGCCAAACCCATGTCCGAATCGGCGCGGACGCACGCGATACTTGTACCGCGCATCTACCTGTACGATGCAACAATTTCCGCCGCCCGGATAAAGCCAAAACAGCAGCTATGGAAAAAGAAAAAAAAAAGAAAAAGGGAGGGAACGATGGAAAAACAAGAAGTGATGCAGCAGCAAGAAGGGTCCAAGTTGAGCTGGTTGGTGATCAAACCCGGTTGCGTGGGGGGGCGATTTGGTGACGGGGTTTCGGGACTGCACTTTGGTTCGCTCCTATTTTGGAAGGACATGCCACAACTACTCGAGTAGTTGCTGCTGTGCATTGTACTTGTACTCGTGTTTCCTCACTTTTTCAAACAGCTCGAAGACTATACCTTTTATGGGCTAAGGGTCGCTACTCCAAAAGAGGTGCCTGTTCTTGGCGCCGAGACACGAGTACTCGTGTCTCTACGCCAAAAAATTGGCACCCGTTTTAAAATAGCCGTTTCGGACCCATAAAAAGTACCGTATAGCGTTGGAGCTGCTAGGAGGGAGAGAGGGAGGGGGGGGGGTTACAAACAGCACCGGTATTCCGTGAGGATGACGAACAGTACTGGTATTTGGTGAAGACAATAGACTTGGGATGCAGGTGGAAGAATGTTCTTACACCTAATAGTAGTACTGGATATTTTGTGAAATCCACTGTAAGGGGTACGGTTTCTCTTACAAGGTAAGCATTCATATTTCTGAAGAAAACCAGCATCAAGGCTATACTTCAAATGGGTCGGGAATGACTATTCCAAAACGGGTGACAATTCTTGGCGTAGAGACACGAGTAGGTACAGTACTTGTACGGTACACTGATCTCTGGTTTGCAGTTCCTGCTTTTTTTTTTTCCACTTATTCGTGGATATCGCAAGGGTGTTTAGATATTCTGCGAGGATCCCATTCTTTGCCATTTCTGCGCCACTTTGGGGTAGTGTGTTGAGTGGAAGAGGAGGGAAAAGACAATAGACAGAACATTTTAGTTTGTATGATTGGATTTTGATAAGGCTAGTATGGTTTCAAGGGGTTTCTTGGGTTCAAGGGGGATACACCAGGTATGGATCAGGCAGTGTGCAAGGCATAGAGAGTAAAGGCTCTGGGATATCACGAGTCTACGACGTAATCGTGACACTATCCATCTAGTGGAAGCATACCGGACCCGTTGCCAAAACCCGAAGTAATAGATCCCCTTAGCCATACCCTCGCCCAAACATTGCTGTCTCTACTTTTCGAACACACATTGCAAAGAAATTTCCTGTACAGTACAGGTACTGTCTTCCACAAGGTCCAGAAACTCTGAGCCAAGTTACAGCTGTGCATGCTACAATACATACAACCAACCGATTCCTACAACTCCAAGTGGAAGAGTTCGAAGTTAGCAGGAGAAGGAAAAATGTTATCCCAGATACTAACACCATCTTTGCAAATGCAGAAGGTACAGAACAGTCATTGGAGGAGGCAGAGGCAGAGAAGGCAAGAGTGGAGGCAGAAGAGCCAGGAATAGCTAAAATTGCAGAGAGAGAAAGAAAAAAGGCTTGGGTAAAGGTTAAAGAGCCATCGGCAGAGGAAGAGGTATTAAGAACCTCTAAACACGT
The DNA here is from genome assembly GCA_003316355.1 of Tuber calosporum. NCBI lineage: Eukaryota > Fungi > Ascomycota > Pezizomycetes > Pezizales > Tuberaceae > Tuber > Tuber calosporum. The sequence goes on along the minus strand of QFET01019238.1, from coordinate 6,180 downwards.
AAATCCAAGCACGCATCTTTCAATGAGAAGCGCAATCGAGAATATCCTTCTATTGAGCAACGGTGCCAAGGTGGCCGAAAAATAGGGAACCAGGGGTGACCGATAACCCTGTACTCGTACGCGAGCTCACATGTTTATCCTATGCACAAGATTGTGGTCGAGCAGTTTGTGTTTAGACCAACTTCCCCGCAGTGCTCATGAAAGGAGGGGGTAAAAAACGGCTGCGGTACGGTTCGTGCATAGTCAGTGTGGAAGAGGAGCGCATACCCCATACAAATTCGCCACAACCTCCCCCCCCCGAATTTCGTATGATACGGTATCAGGCAACCCCCTCTCCCACACTCGTCTTCCCCTAGCCACATCACTCCTCCGTACGAGGCAAGTCTCCCAGGAATGCCGAGTTATCATACCTCACATTGGCTCAATACTCGAGAGAAAGATTCCGCCCTAGAGTGACCTCCGAATCCAAACGGTGCGAAAGACTTTGTGCGCACACCAAACTGTAATAAAAGAGCTCCGCAAAAATCCACTTTCGGGGATCTCAGAGGATATTACTGGCTTAACGACAATAGGCTTAACAGAGTAGGAAAACAGAATAGCGAATACCAGTTGATGAGATCCAGCAAGCTCAGGCCCCCCCCAAGCTATACTCCGTCTGGAAGATAGTGTTCCTTCTCGGGGTGTTTCTGTTACAGATAGGATGGATCCGAGGCCGATGGGCGATAGTGGATTTACTACGAGTAGATTTTTGCGGTATCGTGCTACAGTATGTCGTTGGAGTTGGCCCCTCTGGTAAGGTCTGGGATTGTCTGTGTTTTTTTTTTTTTTGTCTCTCACAGGGGTTGTGAAACTCTTTTTCACAGCCATTTTTTGCCCCCCTTTTCCAAAGTAGGGAATTCTGGACTCCATAGCACAATACGGTACTCTTTTTTATTTCGGGTCTTACGGTACTTTGTTACTTCGAGGGGAACAAGAAAAACAGAGGTATGATGTCAAGCAGAGGGAAGAGGGGGAAAAAATAGGATGAGATAAAATAAATGCGATTGAGGCAAGACTAAACCAGTAGGGGAATTTACTTTGGTTTTGATAACTCGTCCTCTGGCTATTTTACTCCACAGGCGAACACCGTATATATATATATGGCTTCGTTGGGGTAAAGGCTTTTCTAGGAGATGGAGAGTTTTGAGGGGGAGAGAGAGGAGGTCAAGATGACACTGTTTGAGGAGAGACATGATGTCTGGGATGCGTTGAATGTGGTTGCACTTGTACGAGTACGATACCGTACAAGTACCATGCTCGGGCGCTCGAGCGGTTGAAGTGACACGTCTCCTGGTTGGTTGAGCCGTAGGGCCGGATTTGGGAACCTTCTTCTAGCTTATTTAGTAGTGTCGGTAGTTGCCATGAGTGCCAATGACTTGCATGACAAGTGTGGGGGAGGTGTACCACAAGTGAAAATTTTAATTCAAGACGTGGAAGGTACAGTAATTACTGGTAAGTTGCTGTCCTCAAGGTGATGTACCGACACCAAGCGGGGGGGACTCATCAGTGAGGAGGAGAAGCACACCCTCTCCAGCCGCGTTACTCGGCGAGGGGAGCGCCCCGGGAGATCTGGGCTGTCTCATTGGCTCAATACCATGGTTTCCAGTCTATAACAAAGATATGGAATACCACCCCAGACTGAACAGGTAAAGGGGAAGGAAATAGTCGTCATATCTAGAACTCAGACCTAGCGCAGCGGGTGGATCATCCTCTGCATGGTGGTGACTTATGTGCCTAGCGCATGTATTATACTCATATAATCGCGGAAGACAGAATGGAATACAGGCTCAGCAACCCTCTAAAAGACAAAGGAGAGTGAGAAAAGAACCACGAAGCCCAAAGGCCAAAATACTCCTCCAAGCATATCGCTTAGCTAACTTTGCAAGCAAGCCAGCCTATGGGCTAAACAGAGGACTTGGCATCGGCCCCCCTGCACAGTCATGGCAAGGATCCGCCATTCCTGTACCTGGTACTGGTAATGGCAGGCGCCTTCCCGTTCACGGCTCCGAGTTCCCGCTTCCTACGTCGGTGCTGGGCAATGTAGTAGTAGAATATCAGAGCCAGGGCGATGGTAGATAGAGCGGTGACGATTACGGGGGTAGTACAGAGAGTGCTGATGACCGTGCCGGTGATGGCGAAAAGAGCCCCGATGAGCATGCCGGCGATGGCACATAGGGCCCCTACGACCATGCCGGCGATTGCACATAGAGCCCCGATGACCATGCCGGCGGTTTTGACGGAGGCTGCTTCACTGTGATGGGAAACGGGATTTAGCAATCTGTGGTTCCAGCCCAACTGACGAACCAGCGGGGCTTGGATGCGCGGATGGACTTACTCCGAAGTGGTAATGTTGTTGCCACCTGGATTAAGAAGGAGGATATTGTTGTTGTTGCTATTGCCGTTATAATTATTGTTATTTCGGTTGGAGCCCGAAGCTCGTCTCTCCGCGAGCTGCGCACCAGCTCCGGCAGCAGTGGCGCTGGCAGACGATGCCGATGCCGTGGTGAGGGTTGGCAAGATGAGCAACGTGAAGAGCACACCCGAGATTGAGGCCCACAACATTACGAATAGGCGATGGGTGAAAACGGGGTGCTTAAAAGTTTTGGCCCGGCTGAATCTTGGAAGGAGTGTTCAATGCTACCTTCGTTGCTCGAGACGAAAAGTGCGGTACGTATTATAATAAACGAGCTGAGTGAATCGATCACAATAAAGAAGGATAAGAGTGAGTGAGAGGTAGGGTTTATATAGCCGATAATTAATATATGATACCTTCCGTGAGATACGCTCGTCGGGAGGATTGAGCGAGGGACTCCAGAATATGGGATCCAGACAGGCACTTGTACTCGAGTAGTATTATATGGGTGAGAAGGAGGAAAAGGAGGGGTCCCGTGCTGTGCACTTTCACACACCATGAGCAACCCGCCAATGATAAAAACCAAACCCTCGATCATTCGTCACAGAAGCCAAAGGAGTACTAGTATTGTGGATGGAAGTTGTGGCTTGCGTGTTGGAGAAAGCAGTAAGGTGTGCGAGAGCTGGGACCACAAGCTCAGCTTCGCGCCTCCTCGCACCATTTTTAAACAAATATGCCACGGCATCTGGGTGAACGCAGGGACTAGAGAGAAAATCTTAGGGTCGGGGTTATGCTGAGACCTGGTTTCCAAGTGGATGGTGTGCCAAACTTGTTTAATCTATAAATTATTACAGTATTATTATTATAATAATACTATATCTCAGATGGAAAATACATTCACACTTTTAGCATGCCCACCACCTAAAGGATGCGAACGCACCTCCGCCTCCTTTTTCTCCCCGTTCAAAGTCTGATATTTGTACTAGGGGGTGAGTGCGAGAACTGTATAAGTGAGGCTCGGGGGTTCCATTAAGTCAGAATTTGGGGAGTGTAAACCATAGAAACGGCCAATCTTGCCGGTATTTTCCTGATTCTTGGCGTTTTTTTGGAGGGGGGAACAAAGTGAGGCGAACGCAAAAAATTCTGATCCTAGAATCTTCATAAAATTCGGCTCTCTCTCACTCTCTCCTCTCTCTCGCTCATCGGCTGAGTGACCAGGAGCCAATGAGAGCCAGTTTGCCTCACTTATCCTTAACCCGCATAATCGTACAAGGGGAACGGTCGAGGCCGTCCGAGCAGGCCCTGAACCGTTTCTCCCCGTTCTGGATTTTTTTGTTTTTGTTTTGGCCAACGCACCAGTATTGGACGGGGAAGCAGATCAGACGGGTAAGCGAATCAGTCAAAACGCACCAGGTAAAAAAAAAGGCCAAATTCAAGCATCTCAATTAAGGCTCGACACTAGGAAGACGAAGTGAAATAGTGCAGGAGGTATGATATCCCAGATAGGATATTATACTAGATTTGCTCTTTTTTGAGCTAAATTAGGGGATTTGATCTTGCGGAAATTTCTGCAGTGAGGATCTGAGAAAAATTCATATACTGTACTCGAGCACTGTACTGTACGGTACAAAGTGAATCACTTTCTGCGGCTGGTTCACTTGCTGGTGCTCCATTACTTTTACATTATCCTTGGGATGGGGTCTACAAATTATTCCTCCCTTGAAAACCCCGTCCCTTGAAGAGGTCAAATGACGAAAAAGGGCACGGCCAAGAATTGCGCAATGCACAGCCACAACTACAGCAACTGAAAGTGAGAGTATTCAAAGTTAATAACCGTGACTTTACGGTGATAGTTTTGACTATGACCACATGTTGCAATAAGGATAAATCAACCAATACAATTGATCAATGGAAACTGGCAGTAGAAATAACTCTGAGGACACCTTTAGTTACGGTATTTGCAATGGTTCAAGTGTGTGCTTCATCACGCGTACTCCCCTTTCACTATTCAACAATTCTCCAATATTTGCCTGCCCATATACCTACGATACAAATGATCATCTCCAATGCCTCGGACCAGCTTCAATAACTTCGGGGATGGCAATCCGGAAGCATCGGACAAGCTTAACAAGTACTCGAGTACAGTAATTGGAACACAAGTTCTGAAGAAAGAAAGAGTGGAAAGAAAAAAAGGAGAAAACAAGGAAAATCATGAAAACCACGAAAAAAGAATTGTGCAGAACAGATTAGAATGAAAGAAATCACAGAGAACAATTGAAGAAGCAAGGAGAAAAAAAAGAAAGAAAAAAGCCCTATCCAGTAGGATTTGGTGTAGAGGAATGGAAGAGATTGTGTTGCCCTCCTTATCTGATTGGATATGATGAGAGAGAAGCGAATGGAAAACAGCCGAGACTGACGGTTGAAGGTAGACCTCCTGTCTTCTGTCAGAACGTGAACCTTCGACTCCATTTTCTAAGGTAGACTAGCCCTTTTAGGGTGACCACCCACAGTAGTGCACTCCGATTTTTAAATCGCGTTTTCAATATAAATTTACGGTCGGTAAACTTTGAATACCCTTGGTGGTAAACCCACTTGGCGATCAGGTCCTGTCGCAGCGCGCAGGCACCTTAACTCCTGGCTGCGGATTGCGCGCAGTTCACCTCTCAGGGTTATCAGAAATTTTTCTGGAAAACCCAGGGTGGCACCGCCAGAACTAGACATACGGTACGGTCTCAGGGGATACCGGAAAATGAAATCGTGCAGGGGCCAACCTCCATATCTGATCTTCTCAAACTTGGCAATACCGTGCTGTCGTACGGGTATCTTGGCATCATAGCTTGATAAAAGATAAGATAAGAACAGATTGGTGTGGCTGGTGGGGAGGGGAGATTTGTGCCATGTGGTTGCTCAGCAACACTAGTCAAGCAGGTCTTAGGTGCCCAAGGATGATGGATGATATTTTGTCATGATATACAAGTACCGTACGCCGGGTTAGGATCGGATGGTTTGTATGATATGCTCGAACCAACTTCTCGGAAGCGCCCATGGAAGCAGGGGGTCGGGCAAAAAAAACAAACCGGTTGTATTATGCTTAGGAGTGGTGCCCCCATGAGGACAGTAGTTCTTCAATAGAGACATGAAGAAAACTGGCGGGCGGCGAGAAGGGATACCGGTGCTTGGCTGTCAAGAGGGTGAATTCGTTGGGGCAGGGTGATAATATATACGATACTGGATTCCAGTATGCTGGTGACTGCCGAATGCATCGTTTATTCCAGCCAGCATCACAAGATTCTGACACTGCGAGTATGATACTAGTGCAGAAGAGAGATCACTCCAAGCGAATATAGACCAAGCAGACCACAAGGATCTTGCCAATTCTCGCGACGCCGGAATGGACAGTATCGTTGCGAATTACCAAGTACCAGTTGAAATGAAAAAAATGAATAAAAAAAAAACACTTGAAGAGAGAGTCCTGTCTCTCTGACAGGTCCCAAATCTCCAATACCGTACTGTAACCATGATAAGTTGTGGTTGCCCGCCCGCATGCGAAATGAACATCTCTCGCATTGGTGGGTGGCGCCACCTGCAGACACCTAACCCTTGTTCTACCCGCTTTGACTATGATAACTACCGGTATTTTTTATTCCCTCTCCCCCGGAGGACCCTTCAGTAAAACATTCGGAGCACTTGTCACTCCCTATTCGTCACCTGACCGTTTTTATTATTCTCTCTGTTGAAATGTACGTTTCCTTATCCTACTAATCATATGACTATGTCGGTCATGTGAC
>QFET01019226.1:0-10730 GCA_003316355.1 Tuber calosporum | reverse complement strand
TATATTGCCATACCCAAAAGGTACACCTGACTACTATCCTCAGCTAGGAGTTCTTCACTAGTGATGAACTCCATTCGTCGCTTAGCGACAAGACAGTTTGTCTTACAGTATTCTGAACGCCATATCAGAATACCAGTTTCCCAGTCAATATCGGGATTGTGCTCCTTCAACCAGGATATCGGAAGATAGCAGTCTACCTATGTGTCCGGCATATCCGCAAGTTTGAACCCTATATCATTCACATGGTCGCCTATCTTCATTCTCACCGTCGTGGTGTAATGTTCCCCGGACCCTGGAATCTGGTTGCCACTTGCATCAGAGATTAGTGTCCGATGTTTCCGACGGATACATGGTAATTGGGCTTTCTTAACCCATATGCTACTTAGCACGGCACCCGTAGCGCCACCGTCCAACTGAAGTAAAGCTTCCTTACTATTTTTATGCTTCTTGAAATTCCAATCCAAGCGGACTCTCACGTGTATTGACCTAGTGTGGGGCGGCGGGCCAACTAGCCTCGGCCGCTTAGCGGGTCTTTCTTCGCTAACAGGTTTTGTTCACTTAAGCGTCATATTGTATCTCACTTTATATAATAAAGTTTGTGTGTTTACTATCACGCCTGCGAGATTTCGGGTATTTAACCCTCCTCAGGTAAACTTGTAAATAAGTTCAATTGCTTAATCAAGTCCTGCCTGATTGATATACATAAGTGAAACAAAACCAATGAAACCAGACCATCTCTATCGGTCTTCCCCAAGGAAAGCAAACAACAAAGGAAATAAGAAATAAACCCTCGCAAAACCTTTACAAAAGAAAACCCGTAATCCCACCATGTCCTGACAGTGGCGGATCAGCCTTGTTCTTTTGTAAGGGTGAGGGGACTCACCTAGTCCAATTTCTCTTTCCTTCTACCCTTTTCCTCCGCGCCTTAATGCAAAGAGTGGTAGTCAGCTTTCTGGTTTCTCAGACACTACCTAAAGGGCTTACCTAATTACTTCAATCGGTATCAACCTCCAAAATCGGTGGGGAGCCGCGGACCTCGGTAACCCTTTTGACAACAGGGGGTGGAGCCTCAATGCGACAGTGATTAGATACTGTAGGTGCTAAATGCTCTGCCTCAGAAGCAGACCGCTTGCGTGAGGGTTTGATTGATTGCACTACGGGTTCGGGAGCAGTACACTGTTTCCAAAAGTGACTCACGGTTCCAAACCGCGAACACTGCTTTAACTGACGGCGTTTGTCAATCAGAGTAGTCGGAATATTACGATGTTAGATTTCATAGTCTGATTTCTTAACCCGGGAGGGGTTGGTCGTGCTCGCTTGAGGCCGTGGATTTCAGTTCCCAGGGCCTCGCTCCTTCTTTCGTTGTCGCTTAGCGCCCACGGACCTGTTATCTCCTCGATCGTGGGTGGTAGGCTTTTCCTCAACAACCCTTCTGTTAAAGGATGCAACGTCTTCCACCTGATGGCCGGTGTTGCGAAGCAGGTTTAGGTAATCGATGTATGCTTGCGGGTGTAGAGTTTTCAGTCCCCAAGCATTTCGCAATTGAGCGGTCATGCCAATGCGGGCCTTGTCCTTCACTAATACCGCGTCATAATGCAACTCACTGGCTAAGCGAATGAGTTCATTGACAAATTGGTCCATCTTTCCTGGCTTCATAGTCAAACCATTCCACTCACGAAGAGCACGATCCCGATGTGAGTGACCGCCGAAACTGGACTCTAGACGTTTTCGGAAGCCTGCACAAGTGCGCAATTCATTGCCTGGGTTAAAGGTCACTCCTGCCCGTTGAGCGGCATTCTGGCTAATGTGCACATGGATGCTCTTGTACCATTTCTTTGCATCCCCTTCAAGAAGCGCGATGATCAGGCTGACTTTATCCATATCAGACAGCTTACAGTGTCGATAGTAGTCAAACCTAATCTCCGCATCCTGGATGAATCGCTGTGTGTCAAGTGGGTCTCCATTGAACCCCTTGATGCCCAACTTCGCGGGCTTCTTCTGCCGAGTGTGGGATTTCTTGTTGGATCTTTGAAGAAAGTCCGTCAAGGCTTGACACCGCTCATCATACTGTCGCTTCTTAGCCTCATTCCAGCGCGACTTGCGTCGACCCAGAAATCTGCTCAGATCGGGGAGGGAGGAGGAGGAATCGTCGCTACTACTCGAGGCGTCGGAATCACCCGGTTCTCCTACTTCGCCGAGGTTTCCACCACCACCTCCACCAGTTTTTCCACCGTGGAGTCCCAATGGTTCCTCATATCTGCTAAAGCGATCCTCCGAGCTTTCGTGACTGGCCTCTGGGAGAGAAGCTTCCGGAGGGGAAAACAGTCTTGTGGGAGGTGCGGGGGATGGAGGACCTTTAGCAGCAAGGACCTAATCCACTCCCCTCTGAACTAACTGTTGGAGGCGGGGACAAGCTCCAACATCCATATGGTCTTCCAAACCACAGAAACGACAATAGCTCTTTTTCAACTTCGGACCTTTGGTATTTTCCATTATCGGTGCACCGGTCCCATTCGTACATGGCAGGCTATGGTGAAATGCGATATTCCCATCAGGTCTTCCCTCGATCCTAAGGGCAGGTGAACAATAAGCCGTAGCCGACTGCACTTCTACCCCTGGAAATCCAGTCCTCCTGGCGCTGCCCGTGGGTTTGGCTGGAGCCGGCGGTGCTATCGGGAGGACAAGCGGTGCCGGATTTTGTGGTGTGGCTGACAAGGGAGTTGCCTCTGCCACTGCATATGGTCGCTCAGCTTCTAAAACTATAGTTGGCGTTGACTCCTCAGCCGGAAGGGCTGCAACGGCGGTCGTAGTTTTAGGTTTTGCAGGTCTCTTGTGCTTTGTTACCCCTGCGAGGCGTGAAGACCTCCGCACCGTGCCTGACCCAGAAGGGCCTGGAAATCGGGTAGCTAGGCGGGCTTCAACAGCGAGGGCAAAAGGTGATACCAGCGATGTGCTTGGAGTGAGGCCAAGTCCCAAAGCTTCTCTGGCATGTGGCGTTAAATGCTCATGCCATGTGACATTTGCCATGGCTTCCGCAAAGTGCGGGGTAAAACTGATCGGTCCTGTGCGGACAAGGGGATGCGGAGGAGCTTGCTCAATAATCATATCATTTTCGGAATCAATGCTGATTCCTTGACTCACAGCCCAGTCGAGGGCCTTTAGGCGACCCTTCAGCGCTGGCGCTGTCATGACCTGCTGGCGATAGTTATCTTGGACCTTCTTTACCCAGTCGGTGGCCATGTTGACCATTTTCCCTTGAAAATAGGTCAGCCTTGCCTCCACAAAACATTCGAGTTGGGACTGTGCTTCCAAGAACCTACGGCCTACTTCATGTAGGATGTAATTCACTAAGACTTCGTGGGTAAAACGTTCAAAAGTAACCCCTTCAGGGACTGCCTCAGTTACCATCACGGAGGGATTGTGGGTGATGGATTCCATGAGTGCCCTAGGATGGGGGACCACCATGGTCTGACATTCCTCAGGCACTTCAATGGGTGCCGCTTCAATCAACTTCGTAACCGCCTCCCAACCCAGGCCCCTTAGGTCTGCGATAACCTCGTAGTCCAAGAGGGGACACGGTGTGGGAGGGACAGTAGTCGGTTCTGAACGCGTAAGAGACATTTCAGACATAATACTTTCCACCGTGGGCTACATGTACCTGACAAGGTTACCAGTACTCGTAAATGTCTGAAAGGGGTCTCGAGGAGCATCAATTCTCAGGAGAGAGTTAACCGAAGAGCTTAACGATATACTGTAAAGGGGGCACCCTATAGTAAGATGGATCCTAAGGTTGCGACCGCACCAAAAGACTCAACGCAAAGTTCACAGAAGGTAAAGATAAAATAATTGAATCAAATGATAAAACTTAATATCGTTAAGCCAGAGCTTCACTCAATTCAAGTCTTCTCAAGAGGATAGTTGGTTATCAGAGTAGAGTGCCGTTCGCGTTTACTTAAGTAGAATTATAAAGCCAACGACACCCCTCCCTACTCCGACCGTCAAGAGAGCTCCCTTCTCCACTCAGGGATCATCTGACACATGGCCCTTCCGTAATTAACTTCAGGGCCTGTGGATCACTCAGATAAGTTGAGTCGATTCAATCATAAAGGTTTTCTGCAATGCATTTTGATTATGCCTGCAGGAGAGAAAAACCTTTCCGATCGCCGTCTTGTCAATGGCCAACTGACAATCTGACTTTGAACCCAAACCTAGGTATGAGACTCAGTAGCCCTATGGCTTTTCCGTCTATGCAAGCACCCCAGTCAACTGTGTCTACTTGGCCTTTCGGCAGCTTTTCATGTGACTGCGTAGCTCCCTCGGTAAGTGTCTTTACTGAGTTGGCTTAATAGGCGCTACCTATAGCCAACCGTTGAGGGATCACCTTGGCCGTGATAAGACTGAATGCCTCTTAGAGTCCTGTAACGCCCCTCAGTTATGGTATAGCGCCAGGGCTATCGTTGCGTAATTACTAGAGTTATATCAGGACAAACTTCCGTTTATCCCCGACTCTCAAATAGCTATTCCGTGGGACCCCCATACCTCCCATAGGGATTATAGGCACCTAGAGTACCCTCGGAAGGCCATTTGATGTCAATACTAACAACTTGCCCATGTTGGCCGTCGCCCACCCCTATATATATCCTGCGGACAGCATCTGGTCGGAAGGACGGCGGTGACGTATACAGGGTTACGCTGCCACCTTCGATTTCTCAGTTTTGTTAGGCTATTATCAACTGTTACCCTTTCCCAGCCATCGCAAGGGGCGAACGTGGGAGCCGCAAGGGGGTGTTGGACGCGCCAAAATCATTAAAAACACCCTGGGGTATTTGTAGCAGGATTTCGCGTTTCGGGTAACATTAAGGCAGGGTAACTTGAGGTCCACGATTTCTCCCGCGATCCCCAAGGTAGGGTAACTGTGCCCTATCATGGTGCAAATCGCTGCGGAAGTCTGTGTAACGCCCCTTTGCTTTACCAGAAGGTTCCGCGTAACTGACCTAGTTGTTACACGCGATTCCACGAGCTAGAAACACCTGGTTACACGAATATAGCACGCCCGGCAGCGTCTACACTACTTACCAATATTTCCTAGGGCTTCCCAGTTACCCTGCCTAAGTAGTTACCCTGCCTAACTGACGAGATGGGTTACCCTATCTAAAGAGTTACCCAGCCTAACCATGCTTCCGGGTTACCCTACTCAAGAGGGTTACCCTGCATGACTGTAGCTCCGGGTTACCCTGTTTAGCTGGGTTACCCTACCTAAGTGTGCAACAAGGTTACCTGGCCTTGCTGGGTTACCCTATCTAACTAGGTACTTAAGTACCCTTTCTTTATGAAAGGTACTTATGGTTGCTATGTCACTTTGCTGGTGTCTGGTACCGTTCCTGTCCACGTCCTAGTAGGACCACTGGCTGGGCTGAGGTTCGGTAAGCTATACCAACTAATCTAGGGGTCGTTACAGTTGCTGGACTCAAACAGAAATTCGCGGCCTACTTCCTTCCTTCCACATCCACTAATACCATCTATGAACAGTTGCTACAAGTCAAGCAAACTACTGGCGGAAAAACAGCTCAGATTACCGATTCTGTAATCAGAATTGAAACCTTCAGAGTCAGTCTCCCCCCTGGAACAATATCGCACTCTTCAGTGAAGCAGAGACTCCTAGATGCCATGGATATCAAACTCAAGCTTGAAGTGAAGCCACACATCACTGCAAATACCTCCTTTGACCAACTAGTGGAGATAGCGGAAAAGCGAGATGCAATTGCCCACTCTACAGGACTCTATGGAAATCGTCAAGGAAATGCAACCTCTAATGCAGTTTCTCAACAAGCACCCAAGCGCCCCCAGAACAACACCCAGCGAAATCAACCAAGGTTCTCCAACAATACCTCTCAGCATCCAAGAGTATCTGAGGCTGAGAAGGATTGGCGCAGAAGAGATAACGATTGTTACTATTGTGGAAAACATGGACACTACTCCAATAACTGCTTTGAGAAGAAGAAGCATAGGAGCACCCAGCAGCCAGGAAATGGAGGCCCTGGAGGAACCAGGAGACCCCAGAATGTCAGGAGAACATACCATACCCAGGAAGACGATCCCCAAGTGAAGGAATCAGTCACAGTAACGACAAACCATGCAGGACCTAGTGGAACTCAATCCCATGCCCTCGAGGCATACATCACAGTCAATGGCCACAAAGTAAAGGCCCTATTCGATACAGGAACCACAGGAGACAATTTGATATCGGGAAAGTTTGTCACCACCAACCAAAACCCTACCAGAGACCTCGAGACCCCAATCAACCTGAAGATGGCAGTTAAAGGATCACGCTCAGCAATCAACTACGTTGCAAAGCCTGTCATACAGATTGACAATGAAAGCGGCGATATCTCTGAAGCCCTAGTCTGTTCCCTGGACAACAATGATATCTTCATAGGAATGCCTTACCTTACTGCACACCATGCCGTTATAGATTGCGGAAAATATATTATCACCTTCCCGGACAAGGGAATCACCTTGACCTGCAAGAAAGCAACCCATCCACGATTTTCAGCAATGAATGAAGCAGATACCCCTGACTTCATTTCCGAGTTTCCTACAGTATTCCCGGGCAAGAAGACAGCCGAATTGCCACCCTTGAGAGATGTCAACCACCACATCAAGCTGAAAGACGCAATTTCGGACCATAATCTGAGATTCTTCACATTACCTGACAAGATCATGCCAGCATAAAGAGCATTGATCGATGACTGGAAAGCGAAAGGAATCATTTAACCCAGCCAGGCACACAACCCAGTCAATATATTCCCAAAGCTGAAACCCAATGGCGAAATCAGACTGCTTGCAGACCTTGTACCCAGGAATGATATTACTATCAAGGACCATGGAGCGATCCCCAACCAAGCCATGATACTCAGAACTGTTGCCAGAGCAAGGTTCAGATCCACCATTGACATAGCAAACTGGTACTTCCAAATTGGAGTTCTCCCCAGCGATGAGAAATACAACACCATCAAGACACCTTTTGGATCCTTTGCCTGCAGAGTTATGCTGCAAGGAGATGCCAACGCCCTTGCTACAGCTATGAGAGTTATAGAGTTTGTCCTAGATGGATTTATTGGAAAATTCGTTTGGGCATACATGGATGACATTACCATCTATTCAGAAACAGTTGAGGACCATATTTCGCTTATCAGATCAGTCTTGGGAAGAATGAAGCAGCATCAAATCAAAGCATCACCAGCTAAGTGCAAATTCTTCGCCACCAAGCTCACACTCCTAGGACATGTGATAGATGAGAAAGGAATTCATGCAAACCCTGAAAAAATTCGATCCATCCAAGACTGGCCCACACCAAAATCGAAAAAGGAGGTTCAGACCTTTATTGGAGTTGTGATATATCATGCACAGTTCCTTCCACATCTTGCCTCCACCACTGCACCCCTCTCGGACCTAATTTCCCAAGATGTGTTTGAATGGCAACCCCTTCATGAGGAAGCCTTCAAACAGGTTATGCGCCTGGCCAAGGAGACAATTCCACTCCGCCCCATGTCATATGAGACATCAGCTGATCCAATATACTGCATTACTGATGCCTCTAAGGTTGGATCAGGAGCATGGGTTGGCCAAGGGCCCTCCCAAGAAAATGCATCCCCTGCCGCATTCCACAGCAGAAAGTTTGCAACAAGTCAGCTGCACTACCCTGTCCATGAATAGAACTTTTAGCGATTGTGGATGCCATTGAGGCATTCCATCCGATTCTATATGGCACCAAGTTCACTTTTGTATCAGACAACAAGGCACTCTCCTTTTTCGTGAAGGAGACTGACCTACCTTACTGCTAAACTAGATGGCGCATGTTCCTGCAATCTTATGATTTCGATATCATACACACACCTGGCAAAGACAATATCCTTGCAGTTGTACTATCAAGGATCTATGAAGTCACCCCAGCTGAAGAAGACCAAATACTCGAAGACCCTACAGAGAAGAAGCCTATAAAGACCCTCTCCTCCGTTATTAACTGTGTATCAAGACACTACCTCCATATTGCCCATATTCAAGCCCCTTCTTCTGCCCTCACTCTTCAAGTATCCTCTTGCATTCTTACCCCCGAACGCCACTCCATGTTGAACTCACACCATGGCATCAGCTCAAACCCCTCTAGCTCACAAGAAGGGAGTCACTACTCAGATTCTGTTGAACAAGCCATCGACAAAGCAGCAGATACCCTCGAGCTTGCAACCAATGCCATACAAGGTTGTGAAATCGTCGAGACCTTCTCCAATCTTAGAAACCCTCAAGGGCCATCCCAGGCCACAGTACTTATTTAGTGAGCTAAAGCTCCACTGTCAGGCCTTGCGTCGAGAATTAACAATACTCCAGGAGATATGGACCAACCACTGCATCCAGATGCTATCACCAACAGCTTTAAACGAATCCATGATTCTATCACCCAACTGGAATCCCTTGCAGTCACCACCTCCGGAGAGGTCGCCCCCAGCTGCATACCTACTGAACCTGACCCTCAGCCCACACCAATCCCTCCTCGACCCCCAGTCAATGAACTGGACTGATTACTTGAATATAATAGACACAGAGCCATGCACTAGACTACCTATATCTGGGACAAATGCCAAACCCACATGAATGGAAAGAATACAGGATACTTTCCCTCAGGATCTCGCGATATTCCAGGACCCTTGCCTCTCTACTCTTCCTACGACTTTGTCTCCCCTCATCATCCCTCGTGCAGAGCAGAACACAGATGGGCTGTTCCACCTCCCCTCCACGATGATGATGGCTACCCAGTCTTTCATACAGTTATTGATAAAGGAAAAGAAAGAGAAATACCGGATATCGACCAAGGATGGGATCTACCTACCCCAGAAGTACCTGTCGATTATGACGACTGCTTCTTTGATCAGCCATCTTGACTGCGTGACCTTTGCGCTTTTCAGCTTACCAACTACATGAAAGGAAAGTGGTACTCTAGCATTCGAAATGCTACCCAGAATGACCCTCTCCTTGAGGTAGTTACCAAGGCTATCGACCACCCTGACTGGCTCTTATATGATGGAGTCCTCGTCAGAAAGGGGAAGGATAACAGTAGAGACTGTCCTTATATCCCCTATGAAGCAAGCTATCAAGGTGCTAACATCAGGAGCGAAATTGTGCGCATTACCCATGAACAAATGGCACATATGGGTTGGCAGAAATGTTTTGAATATGCTTCAAGACACTTCTACTTGGTTTTAATGAGGAACGATGTTACAGACTATGTCCGCAGATGGCACCTGTGCCAGCTCAACAAGCAACCTACCACTCTCCCTGAAGGATCAGTCACCCCCCTCCATGTCCCCAGGCACCCATTCTCGTCCCTTGCAATTGACTTTACAGGACCCTTCCTTAGCGATTCCAAGCATGAACTCATCATGGTTGTCTTGGACCGATTTAGTGGTTTTACCTACCTCATACCAGTCTCCCAGAACATTACAGCTATCGAAACCGCCCACACCCTCATTGAGCGAGTCTTCTCCATTCTTGGTTTCCCTACCTCCCTAGTCTCTGACAGAGACCCCAAGTTTACCTTACGCTTTTGGACACAGCTTATGGCGAATCTCAATGTTGATCTCAACATGTCTACAGCTTACCATCACCAGACCAATGGACAGACTGAGCGCAGAATCAGAACTGTTCGCCAATGCCTTAAGAACTATGTTAACCCTAAAGGAACCAAGTGGGTTCGCCACCTACCTCATGTCCAGACTGCAATCAATGCAGCCCCGAGCGATACCACATAACTCTCCCCCTTCAAAATCACCAATGGCAGACTAGCAAACCACCTCCCAAGCGTCAGAGTTCTCCACACTTCAGTAGCAGCAGCAGACGAGATTGCTTCCCAGATCATGAAGAACCAGCAACTTGCCAGAGATGCCCTCAAGAAGGCCAGCGCACGCCAAACCACCGCCAGTGAAAACAGAAGAAAGGATGGACCCACAATTATCCCTAACGAAACAGAAGTTATCCTCTAGTCAGCCCCCTATGTCCATAAGGTTGGATGAAACCACAAGCTAGTTGGACTATGGTTATGACCCCTCTCAGTGCGAGAAGGACCTGATAGACATAACAACTACAAACTCATACTTCCCCCAGTGATGGCAGGAATCCACCCATGGATCCATCGCAGCCATCTTCGCATTTACCTAAGACCCAACCTCTTCGCCTTCCCAGGAACACCTGAACCCATATCCAAAGAACCTGTCACTATCGATGCCAGTGGACAAGAGGAATGGGAAATCGAAAACATACTCAAAGATCGAATCTATCGCAGAAAAAGACAGTTCTTGATCCATTGGAAAGGCTATGACGAAATCGAAGCAACATGGGAACCCCTCTACAACCTAGAAGGCGCCAGCACCCTCATTAGATCCTAATAGTTCGATACCTACAATGAATCTATACATTTCAGACTCCCTTGGTCCCATGGCGAGACTTTCTCGGCCTGGACACTTCAGAAACCTGACTATGCCCCTATCTCACATGAGCTTGACCCTGATTGATTTTGGAAACCCCTTCAAGACTCAGACTACTCAGAATCCAAAACCAGCACAACACTTTCCACCTTGGGCGAATCTGACATGGAAAGCTAACTGCTTCATGGTATTGTCTACGCTACTATGGGGCTTATAAAGGTGTAAGGTCCTGACACCAGTGATGGATATATGTTT
>QFET01019208.1:0-28165 GCA_003316355.1 Tuber calosporum | reverse complement strand
CAAGAAGCAACGAACGACGGTTGGGGAGACCCAATGCGAGAAATCACTCCAACTAGCCCCGGATATGCAACGGTAGAGGACCGGCGAAGGGCATCAGAACACAACGCGATGAGCTGGACGGCATGCTATGACGAGCATTGCAACGTCCATAGAGAAGACAAGGAAGGGGCCAGTTACTGGCCAAAACAACCACATGCAGAGACGAGATGGGAGGAGTGCTACCGAAATAATTGTCGAGCCCACCGGGATGCGAAGATCCGAGCTGGATACTACCCCAAGGCGTGGGGTAAAAGAGAAGAACTGAGCAGGAAGGATGCTCAGCGCACGGAAGCCAGGAGGGGACGGTTGGCGAGGGGCGAGGAAACCCGAAACACTGATACCGAAAGCCAACACATGCAGGCAGATATTGAGTGCCTCCAAAGAAAGATTTCGGGTTTGGAAATACAACTGGATGAAGTTCAAGGAACGATCAGACTCCAAGAGGAGACCCTCGAAGCGCAACAAGCCACCATTGCTCACCAAAAACGAACTATGGAGGTGGCAGACCTGACATTGGAGATGGTCAGGAAACGGTTACGCACAACGGAACAAATTTTACGGAAGTTCCGTCGCGATGCGAGAAGATTTGAGAACCAAGTGATGAAACTTGTTGAATAGCTTGATGGGACTCAAGCTGAGGGGAGAGAGGAGCTATTGTCACAAATCGTGACTTAGCAATACGGAATGTTTCACATGACTCACGATTTGTGAGATCATTTATGATTATGATGTTTGATTTGATTTATTGTTTCATGACTCACGATTGTTAGGTCATATGATGTTATGACTTTCGCACCTGACTACAAGTATGAGTCAGGGGTTTCACGCATGTGACGCGATTAGCGCACATGATCTTTTATGGAAATTGGATACTATGGGGATAGTATACTATGACTCGGATTGTCAGTCATAGGACGTTTGTTATACTATGACTCACATGGCAGTCATAGTAATGAGGTGACTCATAGTAAAGTCACCAGGGTTAGGGTTGTGGGAAGAGCGCCTATATAAGGAGGGTCACAGACACAGATAGCTAGCTCTTCACGCAACCACCTAAGTTACTTCCTATATTATATTTTATCTATTAGTTCAATCTATACATTACTCTTATTACGACCATCCATTTACATCACTGACCGAAAGGTGATTCGAGAAACGTATCGCTAAGGAGCAGTCGCACGGGCTAGGAGTGAAAGGACTCAGCGTTCCCTAGGCGACATAAGGCTACGAGACCTGAAGATAGGTAAGACGAGCGGTACGTATCGTTACCTGTTGCAGTTAAAGGAGATAGTGTGCCTTGTCCGGCTGACTAAGGATAGGTTTGTAACAAGGGTGCTGGTGGCTTCTAGATTGTAGAGGGGTTACCATATTGCCTCGATTTCAGCTTAGCCTTTCCAATAGATCAAGAATTCTCTTTTTCTGCGATAGATTCGATCTTTGAGTATCTTTGCGATTTCCCATTGCTCTTGTCCACTGGCATCGATAGTGACAGGCTCTTTGGATATGGGTTCAGGTGTTCCTAAGAAGGCAAAAGGGTTAGGTCCTAGGTAAATGGAAAGATGGCTGCAATGGATCCATGGGTGGATTCCTGCCATCATTGGAGGGAGTTCGAGTTTGTAGTTGTTGTGTCTGTCAGGTCCTTCGCTCACTGAGAAAGGTCCTAACTATGGTCCAACTAGTTTGTGATTTCGTCCAACCTTATGGATATAGGGTGCTGACTTGAGGATCACTTCAGGTTCGTGAGGGATGATTGGGGGTCCATCCTTTCTTCTGTTTTCGCTGGAGGTGGTTTGGCATGCTCTGGCCTTCTTGAGTGCATCTCTGGCAAGTTGGTGGTTCTTCATTATCTGTGAAGCAATCTCGTCTGCTGCTGGTACGGAAGTAGGGAGAACTCTGACGCTAGGGAGGAGGTTTGGTAGTATGTCAAAGGTGATTTTGAAGGGGGAGAGTTCTGTGCTATCGCTAGGAGCTGCATTGATAGCAGTCTGGACATGAGGTAGGTTGCGAACCCACTTGGTACCTTTAGGGTTGACATAGTTCCTAAGGCATTGGCAGACAGTTCTAATTCTGCGCTCAGTCTGTCCTTTGGTCTGGTGGTGGTAAGCTGTAGCCATGTTGAGATCAATATTAAGATTCGCAATAAGCTGTGTCCAAAATCCTGAGGTAAACTTGTGGTCTCTGTCAGGCACTAAGGAGGTAGGGAAACCATGAATGGAGAAGACTAGCTCAATGAGAGTGTATGCTGTTTTGATAGCTGTGATGTTCTGGGAGACTGATATGAGGTAGGTTAAGCCACTAAATCGATCCAAGACAACCATGATGAGTTCAACCTTGGAATGGCTAGGGAAGAGTTCTGCAAAGTGAATTACAAGGGATGAGAATTGTTGCCTGGGGACAGGGAGGGGGGTGACTGATCCTTCAGGGACAGTGGTAGGTTGCTTGTTGAGCTGGCATAGGTGGCATATGCGGACATAGTCTTTGAAATTGTTCCTCATAGAGAGCCAGTAGACGTGTCTTGAGGCATATTCAAAACATTTCTGCCAACCTATATTTGCCATTTGTTCATAGGTGATGTGCACAATATCTCTTTTGATGTTAGTACCTTGATAGCTTGCTTCATAGGGGACATAAGGACAGTCTCTACTGTCATCCTTCCCCTTTCTGACAAGAACTCTATGATATAAGAGCCAGTCAGGGAGGTCGATAGGTTGGGTAACTACCTCAAGGAGAGGCTCATTCTGGGTAGCATTTCGAATGATAGAGTACCACTATCCTTTCATGTAGTTGGTAAGCTGAAAAGTGCAAAGGTCAAGCTGTGAAGAGGGCTGAGAAAAGAAGCAATCCTCATAATCGATAGCTGCTTCCGTGGTAGGTAGGTCCCATCCTTGGTCAATATCCGGTATTTCTCTTTCTTTTCCCTTATCAATTACTGTATGAGAAACTGGGTAGCCATCATTAGTGTGGAGGGGAGGGGGAACAGCCCATCTGTCTTCTGCTCTGCATTTGGGACGATGAGGGGAGACAAAGTTGGAGGAAGAAGAGAGAGGCAAGGGTCCTGGAATATCGCGAGATCCTGAGGGATAGTATCCTGTATTCTTTCCATTTTATGTGGGTTTGGCTTTTGTCACAGACACAGGCAGTCCAGTGCATGGCTCTGTCTCTATTAGATTCAAGAAATCGGTCCAGTTCATTAAGTGGGGGTCAAGGAGGGACTGGTGTGTGCTGTGGGTCAGGTTCAGTAGATGTGCTGCTGGTGGCGATATTTCCGGAGGTGGTGACAGCAAGGGATTCCAGTTGTGTCATAGAATCATGGATTCGTTTAAAGCAGTTGGTGATAGCATCTAGATGCAGTAGTTGGTCTATATCTCCTGGAGTATTGTTAATTCTCGCTGCAAGGCCAGACAGTTGAGCTTTAGCTCGCTCAATAAGTACTGTGGCATGGGATGGCTGTTGAGGGTTGCTGAGATAGGAGGAGGTCTCGATGATTTCACAACCTTGAATGGCATTTGTTGCAAGCTCGAGGGTATCTGCTGCTTTGTCCATGGCTTGTTCAACAGAATCTGAGTAGTCCTCACTTCTTAGGAGCAGGAGGGGTTTGAGCTAGTGCCATGATGTGAGTTCCACATAGAGTGGTATTCAGGAGTAATAATGCGAGAGGGTATTTGAAGAGTGAGGGCAGAAGAAGTGTCTAGTGCATGGGCGATGTTAAGATAGAGTCTTGATACACTGTTCATGTTGGAGGAGGGGGTCTTTATAGGTTTCTTCTCTGTAGGGTCTTCGAGTATTTGATCTACTTCAGCTGGGGTGTCTTCATAGATCCTTGATAGTGCATCTGCAAGGTCATTGTCTTTGCCAGGTCTGTGTATAATATCGAAATTATAAGATTGCAGGAACATGCGCCATCTAGTTTGGTGGTAAGGTAGGTCCGTCTGTTTCAGGAAAAAGGATAGTGCTTTGTTGTCAGACACAACAGTAAACTGGTGCCATATAGAATCGGATGCAATGTCTCAATAGCATCCACAAGCGCCAAATGTTCCAATTCATGGACAGGATAGTGCAGCTGACTTGTTGCAAACTTTCTGGTGTAGAATGCGGCAGTATATGGTTTCTCAGGGGTGGTTCCTTGGCCAACCCATGCTCCTGATCCAACCTTAGAGGTATCAGTAATGAGGTATATTGGATCAGCTGATGTCTCATATGAGATGGGGCTGAGAGGAATTGTCTCCTTGCCCAGGCGCTTAACCTGTTTGAAGGCTTCCTCATGCAGGGGTCGCAACTCAAACACATCTAGGGAAAATAGGTCCGAGAGGGGGGCAGTGTTGGAGGCATGGTGTGGAAGGAACTGTGCATGATATATCACAACTCCAATAAAGGTCTGAACATCCTTTTTCGATATTGGTGTAGGCCAGTCTTGGATGGATCGAATTTTTTCAGGGTTTGCATGAATTCCTCTCTCATCTATAACATGTCCTATGAGTGAGAGCTTGGTGGCGAAGAATTTGCACTTGGCTAGCGATGCTTTGATTTGATGCTGCTTCAGTCTTCCCAAGACTGATCTGATGTGTGAAATATGGTCCTCAACTGTTTCTGAGTAGATTGTAATGTCATCCATGTATGTCTAAACGAATTTTCCAATATATCCATCTATGACAAATTCTATAACTCTCATAGCTGTAGCAGGGGCATTGGCATCTCCTTGCAACATAACTCTGCATGCAAAGGATCCAAAGGGTGTCTTAATGGTGTTGTATTTCTCATCGCTGGGGAGAACTCGAATTTGGAAGTACCAGTTTGCTAGGTCTATGGTGGATCTGAACTTTGCTCTGGCACAGTTCTGAGTATCAAGGCTTGGTTGGGAATCGCTCCATGGTCCTTGATAGTAATATCATTCCTGGGTACAATGTCTGCGAGCAGTCTGATTTCGCCATTGAGTTTCAGCTTTGGGAATATGTTAACTGGGTTGTGTGCCTCGCTTGGGTAAATGATTACTTTGGCTTTCCAGTCTACGATTAATGCTGAGTATGCTGGCATGATCTTGTCAGGGAATGTGAAGAATCACGGATTATGGTCCGAAATTGTGTCTTTCAGCTGGATGTGATGGTTGACATCTCTCAATGGTGGTAGTTCCGCTGTCTTCTTGCTAGGGAATACAGTAGGAAACTCGGATATGAAGTCAGTGGCATCTGCTTCATTCATGGCTGAAAATTGTACATGGTTTGCTTTCTTCCAGGTCTAGGTGATTCCTTTATCAGGGAAGGTGATAATTGATTTTCCGCAATCTATTACAGCATGGTGTGCAGTAAGGTAAGACATTCCTAGGAAAATATCATAGTTGTCCAGGGAACAGACTAGGGCTTCAGAGATATCGCCGCTTTCTTGTCAATCTGTATGACAGGCTTTGCAACATAGTTGATTGCTGAGCGTGATCTTTGAACTTCCATCTTCAGGTTGATAGGAGTCTCAAGGTCTCTGGTAGGAATTTGGTGGGTAGTGACAAACCTTCCTGATATCAAGTTGTCTCCTGTAGTTCCTGTATCGAATAGTGCCTTTGCTTTGTGGCCATTAACTGTGATGTATGATTTGAGGGCTTGGGATTGAGTTCCACTAGGTCCTGCATGGTTTGTGGTAACTGTGACTGATTCCTTCACATGGAGATCGTCTTCCTGAGTGTGGTATGTTCTCCTGACATTCTGGGGTCTCCTGGTTCCACCAGGGCGTCCATTTCCTCACTGCTGGATGCTCCTAAGCTTCTTCTTCTTAAAGCAGTTATCGGAGTAGTGTCCATGTTTTCCACAATAGTAACAGTCCTTGTCTCTTCTGCACCGATCCTTCTCAGCTTGGGATACTCGTGGATGCTGTGAGGTAATGTTGGAGAACCTTTGTTGATTTCGTCGGGTGTTCTTCAGGGGGCGCTGGGGTGCTTGTTGGGAAACTGCATTATAGGTTGCATTTCCTTGTCGATATCCTTAGAGTCCTGTAGAATGGGCAATTGCATCCCGCTTATCCGCTATCTCTACTAGCTGGTCAAAGGAGGTATTTGAAGTGATATGTGGCTTCACCTTTCGCTTGAGTTTGATATCCTTGGCATCTAGGAGTCTCTGCTTCGCTGAATAGTCCGAAATTGTTCCTGGAGGGATACTGTCTCTCAAGGTTTCAAGTGTGATTACAGTATCATTAATCTGTGCTGTTTTTCCACCGGTAGTTTGCTTGACTTGTAGCCATTGTTCATAGATGGTATCTGTATATGTGGAAGGAAGGAATTAGGCCTCGAATTTCTGTTTGAGTCCAGCAACTGTGTGGTCTCCTTGGGAAGCTTCATATTGGGTGAATTTATCGAGGACTTTCTCTCAGCAATAGGCTCCATAGTATTGCAGGGCTTCCGGGGCATTATCAGTTATGCCAAAGCTGGTGATGTCTCGATGAACTGTGTTGAACCAGGAGTTGATTCTCAATGGGTCTCGATCTTTTCCTTCTCCTGTGAATGTAAATGGTGTAGGCCATATAGCACGATTATTTCCCTCTGGGGGGACTGACATGGTGATGGGTGCAAGGCTTGGATTGCCTGGTGGACTTGGTGGACTAGGTGGTCTTGATGGAATAGGTAATTCGTCTGGTGCAGGACTAGGTTCTCTGGGTTCTCTTAGTAGACTGGGTGGTCTAGGTGGCGAAGCTGGGGGTACTGGTCCTGGAGCATCCTCTGGACCGGAATCTGATTCTGATTTTGAGCTTGGTTCTTTCATAGAATGGACTTCTTGGTGGAGCTGTTCTTGGACTTGTTCTTAGACTTGGGCTTGGTCTTGGACTTGGTCTTGGACTTGGTCTGGAGCTTGGGCTTGGGTGTGGTCTTGGGCTTGGTCTTGGTCTTCTTCTTCGTTGCTGCTGCTATCTACTCAAGATAGTTCTGAGTCCTCAGATGGTGGTGGAGGTGGGGGTACTGGCGCTTGACTTTGGGGTCCTGTGGAGGATGCTACCGATCCTCTAGTGAAGTGCCTTCTGATATCTCTTGGAAGCGAAATGGATGCTAGCTAAGGTGAGCTGGTCTCGCCAGGAGTCCGCTCAAGGCCTTCTTGGAAACAGGATGGTGTACTATTATGCAGGGTCAAGGTAGGTAGGCGAAAGGTGATCAGTCCTCTGACGAAGACCAAAGGTATACTTGAGTCTAGGTCAAAAAATGTAACCTACTCCCAAGTATCTCGAGTATCCCAAAGGGACTCTGAAGATACTATTATGATAGGGGGAGAAGCGTCGATGGATAGGTCTTCAATAGACAAGGTAAAAGGTATGGAACAGATAGAGTTACCATTCAACTTGTAGTATTAAAGATGATAGTCCTGTGAGGCTTGAGAGTCCGAATCCTTAAGGGATTGCAGGCTCTTTTAATACAAAAGATTGTAGTTAGGAAAACTGAACAAAAGCATAAACATCCTGTCCAACAAACATGCTAACAGAGGTAGCATACCAAGATAACCATATTCTGAAAACAGAGGGTTAAAGGCGACAGGATGGAGCTAACAAAACAAGTAATGGAATCCAAACAGGAAGGAACTAGAAATCGCTACTACTATACAAATCTAGTAGGTATAGCAGGAGGATAGCGATACCCAAATGGGCAGAAGCAAGGAGGGGTAGTGATAAGCGAAACAAGGAAAGAATATTATGTTAGAAAGTTATAACCAAATAGGAAGGGACAACCAAATAGCAGCGCTTATCAGGTATAAACCCAAATAAGTAATAACCAACATCAAGTCAGTAGTAATAGTAGAAACATAATTGGATTCTGTTACATGAGTGATAGTGAATCTAGGAATAAATAACTTAAACTAATAATATAATTAACAGGAATAGAAATAACAAGATGGAGATAAACAATGGTGGTTATGTTATGCACAAAACATCCTTCAAGAGGACTGCAAGAATCCTGAAGCTCAAGCCTGAACCTGTACAGCTCAATCATACACTTCCGGCCCCGGCATTCGCACTGTGTGTCAACACAAGTCTCTTGTACAGTTGAACACTACCTCAGAACACTTAGTATTTGGAGCACCTCTATGAATACTGTATGCGTCATCGCTATCTATCTTACCAGATGGTGTTTACAAGTTATATGAAAGGGTCTATCTGGCTACTCAGCCCAGGTGGAATGAAGCGATTCTGTTAAGAGCTCACAAAGTTACAGCTGTTGGAAAATAAGCGAGCCCTTATAGTCCTCAAGTGTCTGGAAGCAATTAGAGAAGTAGTCTATTCTGGTATCCATTGAGGGTACACTGATGTTCCAAGATAAAGTAATCATATTCAAAAGACCTTTCCGAAGAGGTTAATATGGAAAGGCAGTAAACATGCGAAGGTATTAGACTGATCGTTTTCATAAGGCATCCTGAGAGTAACCTGCCGAGTCAGGTAAGATGGCACAGACCACCTATGGCCAACTACCCAGCTTGCACCTTACTGTTCTAAGAAACAATTAGAAAGTTCTAAACTGTACGGTCCAAGGTTAAACAGTAGAAAAAGGTCCAAAGTTTTCTCCTATTTATGGTAGCATACCTATGGAGTAACAGGAGCTCCAACTGCACCACAAGCTGTGTGCGAAAGAGAATTTTCAATGTCAAAAGATGTTGGCACTTGAATTGGAATAAAAGTAAATTGGGAGAAATACTTAGTTAGTTTGAGATATAGATATAGTCTGTGAATACTCAGACAAGAGATATCAATATTGAATTGCGTATCAATCTTTACCCATCATCAAGCAACAGAGAACAAATATTCCTACTATTATAGATTTTACTGAAAAAGTCTATACTACTTTACATAAAAGCCTTACTAGATGATCCCCATTTACGAACAAAGATTATAAGCCTAGTTGGATTCGCTTAACCTTAGAATCAACTACCTTTAACAGGTTACATTATATGAACTCAGTATAGAATTTAAAAAAATCTGATTATGAACGGGAATAGCAATATCACCTGAAAGTAAAATTGACTGTCATACTTTAAAACAAAAAGATGCAATGCTACAACGATTTACACAGCCTTCTGAAGAGGCTAGTAGACCATAGGCGATTGGCAGACAGGGGGTAAGGTTGGGTGGGCTTTGGGCCAATGAAGAATTTTAGAGACAGAGGAAGAGGAGAAGGAGCAGTAGTTGAATAGAAAGAATCAAGAATAGGGGAAGGGGAGGTGGAAATTGAAACAGGTCAGAGGGGGTATGAGGTGGACATAAGAGCTGAGGTTTTGACTATAGTACAGGAATGGGAGTAGGAGGTCACTATTGGGGCAGGAGGGAATGAGAATATAGGACTATAGCCAGAGGGAAAAGAAGAGGAAGCGGTAGTTTTGGTTGCTGGTGGAGTGAGCAAGTGGAAGGAAGGAGTGTGATACTAGTATTAGAGTTAATATCAAGAAGTTGTCTTGATGAAAAACTATGTCCCAGACAACCAAAAGAATTGAGTATAAGTAATATCGATCATTTAATATCAATATTGAAGTGTGATTGCGTTACTCGATGAATAACACCAATAGATATTCTGTGTAAAGCAGGGCCATCTCCTATTAGTAATTCAACTGTTTGGAATGCTCTACAATCATGAGGTATTAGGCCATATCAAGAGAAGTTAAAGTATATTTAAAAACAGTTAAAAAAGAAAATAGACTTGTCTACTGATCTGACTTGACAGACCTGGGTATGAATGAGTGGGGAAAATTGGAATTTACCTGTAAAATGTCAATTAAGGTAGATGGAATGTAAGGTATAAAGCTTGTATTGTAAGAGTAGACAAAGCCATGGTAAGATGACTGTATTGGACAAATAAAAAACCTGTGAGATTCTGTATTATGTTGGGGGATAGTAGAGTTAGGATGGAAAGGACCTTTCAATGATTTGGAGCTTGAAACTATACAGGAAATGGAAGGAGTGGTATTAATAATCGTATTACAGTTTTACGGGGTAGCCAATTCTGTACTGCTGAATTGCCTAGGCCATGCTTGTATTGAGAGGGTAGGAGAATTGTCAGGAAAGCTCCGGTAAGAATAAAGATAAAAGGTAAAAATGGCTCTCGAAAGCTTTTAAAGTTGTTTTAACTAATAACTGAATATATTGTTAAGGTCTCCTCTCCGTTGCTTGATGATCCCTTAACTATAGGGAACTGCTAACTATTTTACAATTCTCCCGGTACTTATATTAGCTATATATATGAAGTAACCTTAGATATTATGTCCAGGGTCATGGTAAGTGGGAACCCAGTTTGACCCTGAAAATGTATGCCCCGCTCAGTCAAATGATCCCCTGAACTATTTAGTATTCTGAGGGTGTCTAGGACTCCACCAGTAAATAGCCTTCAATTCATTTGCCAAATGAACTAAGTTCAAGTAGATGTAGCCCAGTTGCAAACATCTTACGGAATACCTGTTGATCAGTCTGGATGACTGTCTTTCCTGCATATATGCACTCAAGTGCATATGCATGCGAATTATCAAGAGTCATAGTACTCCATCCATTAGAGTCTAGATCTTTCACCAAGGCTGAGCAGCTCTG
Organism: Tuber calosporum; assembly: GCA_003316355.1. NCBI lineage: Eukaryota > Fungi > Ascomycota > Pezizomycetes > Pezizales > Tuberaceae > Tuber > Tuber calosporum. Next base: position 17,596 of record QFET01019208.1, on the reverse strand, counting down.
CTATAGACACTACTTCTTACCAGCATAGGTTGTAGTCATATAGTAACCTCCCGGTTCTATATACTATCACATCAACTATTTTGTACCATTTCCTATATGTGTAACATACAGGAGGCCATTCAGCAGGCTGAAGAAAATCAGCTGAATGAAGAAAGGAAGGCTTCTACCAAGTGGGATGAGCTTTGAATGACTTAACAAGCCGCCTTCTGTATTCAGCGTTATACAGACAAGTATTATGATAGGCCTAAACAATGTATTCTTAAGAGCTACAGGGCAAAAAATTGGAATTCGAAATGTTCAAATGTGATAAAGGAAAAGGGATTGATTCTTGGTATTATGTAAATTGTTTGGCTTAGCCAGTTCTTAAGCCTAAGTTCCATAGGTAAATTACCCTTAATGCTAACTTCACACTTATAGAAGATAATACTCAATCCTATAACTCTATTTATATCAATACAAAAAGGGTAAAAGAAGGGCTTCAGAAAGTGGATATAATGGAATCTTACTAAGTTTCTACTATAACTACTGACCTGATATTAGTTATTAGTTATTTGGATTTATAGCCAATAAGTACTACCCTTTGCTTGTCCCTCACTACTTGGTTATGACTTCCTAACTGATAATTCTTTCATTACTTCACTTATCACTACTCTATCCTTGCTCCTACTCATTTGGATATTGCTACCCCCCGCTACCATACTCACCAGATGTGTAAAGTATTAGTGATTGCTTGTTCCTACTTGTTTAGATTCCATTACTTATTTTGTTAACTTTATTCTATCGCGTTTAACCTTTTATTTTCAGAATATTGTTACCTTATTATCCTGCCTCATTAGCATATTTGTGGACCAGGATGTTTGTGCCTTTTGTAAAAGTTTTCCTAGCTACAATCTTTTGTATTAGAAGATCCTGCAATCCCTTAAACATTCAGACTCTCAAGCCTTACAGGACTATAATCTTTAATACTACAAGTTGAATAGTAACTCTATTATTCCCATACCTTTTACCTTATCTATTCAAGACCTATATAATGACGCTTCTCCCACTATATTCATACTAGCTTCAGAGTCCCTTTGAGATTCTCTACATACCTGGTAGTAGGTTACAGTTGAGTTGCCTTTGAATTCCCCTGATTTGAACCCAATAGAGCATATTTGGACTCTAATGAAGAGTTAGATTCAGACTCAACAAGGAAAGGAACATATAATTATCATACAGGGTATGAAAACAGTATTATACCCATGGAATAGGACAAAATTACTATTGATGAGATAAATAAGGAGGTTGCAAAGTCAACTAAGATTGTTATAAAATGTGTTGATTCTAATTGGAGAATTAGTTATCATGCTTGACCATGTTTTTCTTCTAATACTGACTTCACTCTCTTTATACAAAAAAATCTCTACCTGATACCTCTATAACTCACATCAGCAATCCATAACTTACACTCTGAAAACTTAGAAAAATCTCTAGAACAGTCACTTATCTATACTATTCAAAGTAATATTACTATTTGGAAATAAGATAAGGATACATAGAGAGTCTAACATAGATAGCAGAGTCACTCTTGGCTTTACTAGAAATGAATTCTAGTTCAGACCTTGCAGTACAAGAGGAAGTACCCAAGCCAGACTCAAATATTTCATCAATCTAGTTAGGATAGAATTCATTACTAGATTTGCTTATTACATATAAGTGATTTACAAATCTTATCATAAAGAACGTTGATTTATCAATATAGACTCATCAGAACCAACCTACAAAAGTATAAGTAAAATGTTTGCAAGATCAGGCTACTCAAATAGGATAATTTGCTGGTTCATTGGAGAATTATCATCCTAGAACATCATAGTGGTAGCCGAAAAGGCTTTATCATACCTTTAACAATACAGGGGCTACATGTATCGTTCAATTTTAGAATGATCTCACTCTAGCGAAGTCATCCAGTTTGAGCATCTGATATTACAAATGTCTTTAATTATTGCTTTTCTATATTCTTAGATATTAGTAGTTAGACACAATAGTATATATTTTAATAACTTCCATTGTAGTTGACTCATTTATAGATCTGCTGACAAAATACTCTTAATCTAAACTTATACTAATATATCTGATAGGTATAGCAAAAGATATATCCAATCTCCCAATATTTTTCATAAAACTCAAGATAGTTGCAATTTTAACCAAATGACTACACTTTTGAATGACCACAAATCTTGTTTTATTACTCTCAGCTTTTATCAGCTTATTAAGGAGGCCTTCTGGCATTTTGAAATATATTTAGTTTTAAAATTGTAGAAAAAATGTACTAATAAAGGCTTTATTATATTGTAGAAAGTTCAGGACCTACTTAATATTCTGCTAAAGGCTTATGGTTATATAACAACATTTGTAACAACTATTAAGTGTTCTCATCTTTGCCAAACTGCACTTATATGCTTTCTTGATATAATTATTATATTGCCATATTTGATACTAGTTATGTTAACAAATATTAAGATATTGTTTTCAGACTTACTCTTTAATAGGTTATTCCAGGAATATTATGATACAAAGTGTATTGTGTTCAGTTCAAGTTGTTATTATTACAGAGAATAATTAGTTTTACAGGCTGATCTCATATTATTTTACAATGACAATTCTCTCTATGGATTTTGCTTTCAAGTTTCCTTTGGTTATTTGACCTTTGCTATTTAGAATTACAAATAGATATGAAACAGATATTCAAAATAGGTAAGTATTATAGATATGCGGGATTGGAATATCTGACAAACATAATGCAATCTTTAGGCCCAAGTGAAGATTAGGGATATGGGAGTACAATTGTATAACTGGAGGCAAAATACCTTTATACCTGAGAACTGAGAGAATAGGTATTTTAGTCTCATTATGTAGAGGTGCCCTCTTAATCAACAAGGTTGTGATGACCCCATATATCAGTAGTTATCACTTACCACACCTCAGCTCAATTTATAGTATTGTAGTGTCATAGAGGGAAATAGTACCATATACCTGCAAAGTGACATGATAGCCAAAGGTATGATACATGGTATTTAGCTGTAGAGGTCAGACCTATTCAGCCTGAATTCTTAGCTGGTGCCCTTGGTAGAGTATTGTACGTCTAGTGCTTAATACTAGTAGAACTAACTATTAACAACTATAATTTGAATAACTTCTACTTACATAATATACTAAGATGGGTATTAGTAATACTCGTAACATACCAGTCTTAATATCAAAATAGTGTGATTGACATATTTTAAACTTTATATTCCCTTACAAAATACTATCTTTCTCAATATCAGGAAATGGTAATTAATTACTACTGGTTATTTCCTGTGAAGAAAGTTTGTTGATAACAGTATTGAATAGTAGTGGCTATGATATATTCAGATGCTCCTCACAGCATCTGTATTTGGTGACCTTTGACTGGTTTGAACTTTCGTAAGTAGTCCATTGGTCCTCAGGGAATAGTAATATTAAATTCAAATGATAATAGGGACAGGATATTGGTTGTTAATCATATATACTTAATTTGAAATATGGTTTGGTAGTAGATAGGATATGTATACAAACTGTCTGTACTGTTAGGCACAAACGACTCCCGAGAGGACTACATGACCCCAGGATGGGAAAGAGCATGAGCCTAAACCTTCACAGACAATCATACCCCTCCGGCCCTGGCGTTTGCCCCGGGAGTCGATACAGGCACATTATGCAGTTGCTCGTTTACATAGAAAAATGGGTAATTGGAGTACTTCTTGTAATCCTGTATATATCGTCGTCGTCTATCTTACTAGATGCTGTCCACTAGGTATCCAAGAAGGCATCTCGGGCTACGTCCGTGAAGGGTAACGAAGCGATTCCGTCAAGCACTTGCAGAGTTATACCCTGTTAAGGTTAAGCGAGCCCCTGTAGTCCTAGTTAGTAATGAACACGCAATTGAAGTAGGCTACTCTGACACATACTGATAGTACACTGATGTCCCATATAATGCCTATAGGGTAAATGAACCTATCGGAACAAGTTGATAAGGAAAGGCAGTCAAGATGAGAAGGTATTGGCCCGATCGCGAACACTAGTCATCCTGAAAGCCAGCTGCAGAGTCGGATAAGACGGCACAAAGCAGACTCGGCCAACTACCACACTGGCCCCTTGGAGTTATAAGAAGTTATTAGTACGTTCTAAACTGGGTGGCTATTATTTAAACAGCTGAAAGACGGATAACAACTCAGACTAAGTGGGGTTCACACCCTTAGAGAAGTCAGAGCTTTACTCATACTATCAGCTGTTTGGGGAAAGACAAAGTTTCAGGTTCAAAGCGGGTTCGCTCTCGGATCAAAAGATGAAAGTTGGGGAGAAAAATACTTGTTTATCTGTAAACCAGTTGTAGTTCGCAAACACTCAGGCACGGGATATAAATATCGAAGTGCCTCCCAAGCTTTAACCATCATCAATCAACAGAGAAGAGATTTTATCAATATCATAAGTTTTACTCAAAATCTTTACCTACAAACCTTCCTAGACAAATTTCCGTTTACAAAGAAATATTTAAGCCTAGTCAGAATCGCTTGCCCTTAGAATCGACTACCCTCACCACTTTAGTTGATATTTTTGGTCTGATATTAACTATGGCTGAATTCTTGACACTAAACTTATTCAAACTGTAATAGGATTGGATGTTTGGTGATAGGTATATACAAATTATAATACAGTGTTATAGAATACTATTGGATACATCCTGTATCTCTAACTAAAATATAAACATCTATAGTAGCAGTTGTCACGATTGATGACTAAGCAAGGCAGGATTTCACCTTACTAATAGTTATGAGTTATAAGGCTGTCAGATTTCGCACCATGACTCAGTAGTAGTGATGGGGTTTCACATGATGCACACTAGTGCAATCATTGTAATATTGTGATTGGTTGATCGTGCGCATGACCCATATTTGTGAGTTATATGATGTAATGAGTTTCGCACATGACTCATATTATGAGTCATGGGTTTCGCACATGTTACCACTTTAGGGCACATGACTTTGTTTATGAGTTTTGATTGGTTTGGTACGCAGTGCAGTTGACTCATAGGAGTCAGCTGATAGATTTCATAGTATAACTCAATATGAGTCATGCCAAGAGTGTGGCTCATAGATATGAGTCATGCCAAGAGTGTGACTCATAGATATGAGTCACCAGGGTTAGGGTTGAGGGAAGAGTGCCTATATACGGACCTCTAAGCGGCCTATAGTTAGGACTCTTCACGCAACCATCTAAGTTCTTTCCTATTCAATTACTTTACCTCTTTACCTGTCTGCTCCTCTATTGGCGTTGTGCGATAGGAACTAAAGGGTTTGGCTATCAATACAATATAGGCATTGACCTAAGGACAATAGTGGATCTTCGCCAAGTACTACGCGTTGCAATAGTACTCCTACCTTGGTGGTAGAGATTAATGCCACACCCCATACTGGACTATAAGGACAGCCCGGGTATATTCATGCAACCTACAGAGAAGTAGTTACCTGTTGCATGTCAGCTGACAGCATAGAATTGTAACAGCAGTGTTGTCATAGTGAATCTGCTTATTGCCTCTTGCAATAGTACAAATATCATTTTAGCATGGCCTGATAAAACTAGTATTGCTGATAAACACTGTAGTCCAATATCGAAGTTTATGTAGATAGTTAAAACCAGTCATCACAAAAAAACCGGCTTCGTGATTTCTAATACTTAGACCTCAAAATTTAAAGCAAAACTTATTACCAAGGCATTTCTCACTGTAATGGAATCCTAGAATATTTCTACTATTACAAACGACTTGATGTTGGTTATTACTTATTTGGGCTTATACCTGATAAGTGCTACTATTGGGTTATCCCTTCCTACTTGGTTATACCTTCCTAAATGGTTATTATTTCCTTGTTTTGCTTATCACTACCCCTCCTTGCTTCTACCCTATTGGGTATCGCTATCCTCCTGCTATACCATCTGGATTTGTATAGTATTAGCGATCTCTTGTTCCTTCTTATTTGGATTCTATTACTTGTTTTGTTAGCTCCATCCTGTCGCTTTTAACCCTGTGTTTTCGGGATATGATTACCTTGGTATGCTACCTCTGTTAGCTAGTTTGTTGGACAGGATGTTTGCGCTTTTGTTTAGTTTTCCTAGCTACAATCTTTTGTATTTAAAGAGCCTGCTATCCCTTAAGGATTCGGACTCTCAAGCCTCAAAGGACTATCATCTTTAATACTATAGGTTGAACAGTCACTCTATTAGTTCCAAACCCTTTACCTTGTCTATTGAAGAGCTATCCATTGACGCTTCTCCCCCTATCCAAATAGTATCTGCAGAGTCCCTTTGGGATTTTCGAGATACTTAGGAGTAGGTTACACTTTTAGACCTAGACTCAAGTATACTATTGATCTTCGGCAGAGGACTGATCACCCTTCGCCTACCTTGACCCTGCAGTACTAGTACACCTCCCGGTTTCCAAGAAGGTCTTGAGCCGACTCTTGACGAAACCAGCTCACCCTAGCTAGCAACCATTTGGCTTCCAATAGATACCAGAAGGCACTTCACTAGAGGATTGGTATCATCCTCCTCAGGACCCCAAAGTCAAGCGCCAGCTTCCCCACCTGCTTCACCATCTGGGGACTCAGAACTATCTTCAGTAGAGAGCAGTAGCAACAAAGAAGAGGACCAAGACCAAGTTCAAGCTCCACACCAAGCCCAAGAACAAGCCCAAGTCCAAGAACAAGTCCAACAACAGCTCCACCAAGAAGTCCAATCCAAGAAAGAACCAAGCTCAGAAACAGAATCAGATTCCTGTCCAGAGGACGCTCCAGGACCAGTACCACCAGCCTCGCCACCTAGACCACCTAGTCTACCAAGAGAACCAAGAGAAACAAGCACCTGCACCAGACCATTTACCTAGTCCACCAAGACTACCTAGTCCACCAAGTCTACCAAGTAATCCAAGCTCTGCACCCATCACCATGTCAGTCCCTCCTGTGGGAAATAAACATCCTAAATGGCCTGCACCATTTACATTCACAGGAGAGGGAAAATATTTTGACTCATTGAGAATCAACTCATGGTTGAACACAGTCCATCGATATATCGCCAGCTTTGGCATAACTGACGATGACCCTGAATCCCTGCAATACTATGGAGCCCATTGCAGAGAGAAAGTCCTTGATAAATTCACCCAATATGAAGCATCCTAAGGAGACCACACAGTTGATGGACTCGAACAGAAATTTGAGGCCTATTTCCTTCCTTCCAAATCCACAGATACCCTCTAAGCACAGTGGCTACAAGTCAAGCATACTAGCAGCGGAAAAACAGCACAGATTACCGACAGTGTAATCAGACTTGAAACCTGGAGACACAGTCTCCCCCGAGGAACAATTTCGGACCATTCAGCGAAGCAGTGACTCCTAGATGCAATGGATATCAAGCTCAAGTGAGAAGTGAAACCACATATCACTTCAGACACCTCCTTTGACCTGCTAGTAGAGATAGCGGAGAAGCGAGATGCAATTACCCATTCTACAGGACTCTATGGAAATTGACAAGGAAATGCAACCTCTAATGCAGTTTCCCAACAGCACCCAAGCGCCCCAATAATAATACCCAGCAAAATCAACCAAGGTTCTCCAACAATACCTCTCTGCTTCCAAGAGTATCCCAGGTTGAGAAGGATCAGCACAGAAGAGACAATGACTGTTAATACTGTAGAAAATATGGACACTACTCCGATAACTGCTTTCAGAGGAAGAAGCATAGGAGCACCCAGCAGCGAGGAAATGGAGGTCCTGGCAGATCCAGGAGACCCCAGAATGTCAGGCGAACATACCACACCCAGGAAGATGATCCCAATACAAAGGAATCAGTCACAGTTACCACAAACTATGCGGGACCTAGTGGAACTCAATCCCAAGCCCTCGAAGCATACCTTACAATCAATAGCTACAAAGCAAATGCACTATTCGATACAGGAACCATAGGCGACAACTTGATATCAGAAAAGTTTGTCACTACCCATCAAATCCCTACCAGAGACCTCGAGATTCCTATCAAGCTGAAGATGTCAGTTAAAGGATCACGCTCTGCAATCAATTATGTTGCAACGCCTGTCATACAGATTGACAAGGAAAGCGGCGATATCTCTGAAGACCTGGTCCGTTCTCTGGACAACTATGATATCTTCCTAGGAATGCCTTACCTTACTGCACACTATGCTGTAATTGATCGTGGAAAATCTATTATCACCTTCCCTGACAAAGGAATCACCTTAACCTGCAAGAAAGCAACTCATGCAGGATTTTCAGTAATTAATGAAGCAGATGCCCCTGACTTCATTTCTGAATTTCCTACAGTATTCCCTGGCAAGAAAATAGCGGAATTACCACCCTTGAGAGAGGTCAACCACCATATACAGCTTACAAATACAATTTAGGACCATAATCCGAGATTCTTCACATTCCCTGACAACATCATACTAGCATACAGAGCATTAATTGAAGACTGGAAACCTAAAGGAATCTTTTACCCAAGCAAGTCACACAACCCAGTCAACATCTTCCCTAAGTGGAAACCCAAGGGCGAAATCAGACTACTTGCACCCCTTGTCCCCGGGAATGATATTACTATCAATGACTATGGAGCAATTCCCAACCAAGCCATGATACTCAGAACTGTTGCCAGAGTAAAGTTCAGGTCCACCATAGACCTAGCAAACTAGTACTCCAAATTTGAGCTCTCCCTAGCGATGAGAAATGCAATACCATCAAGACACCCTTTGGATCCTTTGCATGCAGAGTTATGCTGCAAGGATATGCCAACGCATCTGCTACAGCTATAAGTGTTATAGAATTCGTCCTAGATAGATATTTTGCTAAATTCGTTTAGGCATACATAGATGACATTAACAACGACTAAGAAACCTTTGAGGATCATATTTCGCACATCAGATTAGTCTTAGGAAGACTGAAGCAGTACCAAATCAAAGCATCGACAGCCAAGTGCAAATTCTTTTCCACCAAGCTCTCACTCCAAGGACTGGTTATAGATGAAAGAGGAATTCATGCAAACCCTCAAAAAATTCAATCTATCCAAGACTGGCCATACCAAAATCAAAAAAGGATTTTCAAACCTTTATAGGAGTTGTCATATATCATGCACAATGCCTCCCACACCTTGCCTCCACCACAGCCCCCCTCCACAATATAACTTCCCAAGATGTATTTGAATTACGACCCATGCATAAGGAAGCCTTCAAACAGGTTAAGCACCTTGCCAAGGAGACAATTCCACTACGCCACATCTCATATGAGACATCAGCTGATCTAATATACCTCATTACTGACACCTCTAATGTTGGATAAGGAGCATGGGCTGGCCAAGGACCCTCCTATGAGAAAGCATACCCTGCTCCATTCCACAGCAGAAAGTTTGCAACAAGTCAGCTGCGCTACCCTGTCCATGAATTGGAACTTTTGGCGCTTGTGGATGCCATTGAGGCATTCCATCCGATTATATATGGTACCAAGTTCACTGTTGTGTCTGACAACAAGGCACTATCCGTTTTCCTGAAACAGAAGGACCTACCTTAGTGCCAAACTAGATGGCGCATGTTCCTGCAATCTTATAATTTCGATATTATACACAGACATGGCAAAGACAATGTCCTTGCAGATGCACTATCAAGGATCTATGAAGACACCCATGCTGAAGAAGACCAAAACTCGAAGACTCTACAGTGAAGAAACCGATAAAGACCCCCTCCTCCGCCATGAACAGTGTATCAAGACACTACCTCAACATCGCCCATACCCAAGCCCCATCTTCTGCCCTTACTCTTCAAGTACCCTCTCGCATTCTTGCTCTTGAATACAACTCCATGTGGAACTCACATCATGGTACCAGCTCAAACCCCTCCAGCTACCAAGAAGCGAGTTACTACTCAGATTCTCTTGAACAAGCCATAGACAAAGCAGCAGATACCCTCGAGCTTGCAACAAATGCCATTCAAGGTTGTGATATCGTCGAAACCTCCTCCGATCTCAGCACCCCTCAAGAGCCATCCGATGCCACTGTACTTATTGAGCGAGCTAAAGGTTCACTGTTTGGCCTTGCAGCGAGAATTAACAATACTCCAGGACATATCGACCAACTGCAGCACCCAGATGCTATCACCAACTGCTTTAAACAAATCCATGATTCTATTACCCAACTGTAATCCATTGCGTAACCACCTTCAGAAATATCGCCCCTAGCAGCACATCTACTGAACCTGACCCTCAGCCCACCCCAGTCCATGTACTGGACTGATTTCTTGACTCTAATAGATACAGAGCTATGCACTGGACTGCCTGTGTCCGGGACGAATCCTAAACCCACATAAATGGAAAGCATACAGGATGCTTTCCCTCTGAATCTCGCGATATTCCTGGACACTTGCCTCTTTACTCTTCCTCCATCTTTGTCTCCCCTCATCCTCCCTAGGGTAGAGCAGAACACAGATGGGCTGTTCCTACCCCCCACCACAATGATGATAGCTACCCAGTCTTTTATACAGTTATTGATAAGGGAAAAGAAAGAGAAATACAGGATATCGACCAATGATGGGATCTACCTACCCCAGAATCACTTGTCGATTATGAGGACTGCTTCTTTGATCAGTGCTCTTCACAGCTTTACCTTCGCGGCTTTCAGCTTACCAAATACATGAAAGGAAAGTGGTACTCCAGTTTTCGAAATGCTACCCAGAATGACCCTCTCCTGGAGTTTGTTATCAAGGCTATCGACCACCCTGACTGGCTCTTATATGATGGAGTTCTTGTCAGAAAGGGGAAGGATGACAGTAGAGACTGTCCTTATGTCCCCTATGAAGCAAGCAATCTAGGTGCTAACATCTGATGCGATATTGTATGCATTACCCAGGAACAAATGGCACATATGGGTTGGCAGAAATGTTTTGAATATGCATTAAGACACTTCTGCTGGCTCTCCATGAGGTATGATTTTAAAGACTGTGTCCGCAGATGCCACCTATGCGAGCTCAACAAGTAACCTACCACTGTCCCTGAAGGATCAGTCACCCCACTCCCTGTCTCCGGACAGTCATTCTCGTCCCTTGCAATTGACTTTGCAGGACCATTCCTTAGAGATTCCAAGCTTGAACTCATCATGGTTGTCAGGGATCGATTCGGTGGCTTTACCTACCTCATCCCAGTCTCCCAGAACATCACAACTATCGAAAAACCACACACACTCATTGAGCGAGTTTTCTCCACTCATGGTTTCCCTACCTCCTTAATCTCGGACAGAGACCCCAAGTTTAGCTCACACTTTTGGACACAGCTTATGGCGAATCTAAATGTTGATCTCAACATGGCTACAGCTTACTATCATCAGACTAATATACAGACTGAGCGCAGAATCAGAACTGTTCGCCAATGTCTCAGGAACTATGTCAACCCCAAAGGAACCAAGTAGGTTCGCCACCTACCTCATATTCAGACTACAATCAATGCAGCTCCTAGCGATAGCACAGAACTCTCCCCCTTCAAAATCACCTTTGGCAGACTATCAAACCTCGTCCCTAGCGTCAGAGTTCTCACCACTTCAGTATCTGCAGCAGATGTGATTGCTTCACAGATCATGAAGAATCAACAACTTGTCAGTGATGCACTCAAGAAGGCCAAGGCTCACCAAACTACCTCCAGCGAAAACAGAAGGATGGACCCCTAATCATCCCTAAAGAAACTGAAGTTATCCTCAAGTCATGACCCTATGTCCATAAGGTTGGACGAAATCACAAACTAGAGGGACCATGGTTAGGTCCCTTGTCAGTGAGTGAAGGACCTGACAAACATAACAACTACAAACTCATACTCCCTCCAATGATGGCAGGAATCCACCCATGGATCCATCGCAGCTATCTTCGCATTTACCTAAGAGCGAACCCCTTCGCCTTCCCTGGAACACCTGAACCCATATCCACTGAGCTTGTCACCATCGATGCTAGTGGACAAGAGCAATGGGAAATCGAAAAGATACTCAAAGATCGAATCTATCGCAGAATAAGAGAGTTATTGATCCATTAGAAAGGCTATGACGAAATCGAAGCAACATGAGAACCCCTGTACAACCTAGAAGGCTCTAGCACCCTCATCAGATCCTACTGGTTCGATACCAATAAGGAATCTATACCTTTCACACTCCCTTGGTCCCATGGCGAGACTTCCTCTGCCTAGACACTTCAGAAACCAGACTATGCCCCCCTCTCCCCTGAGCTTGATCCGGACGGATTTTGGAAACATCTCCAAGACTCAGACTACTCAGTATCCGATACCAGCACAACACTCTCCACCTTGGACGAATCTGAGATGGAAGGCTAACTGCTTCTTGGTATTATCTTCACTACTATGGGGCTTATAAAGGTGTAAGGTCCTGACACGAGTGATGGATATATGTTTACTGAATAAGTTATATGGTTTGAAATTGAGTGGAATGCTCCAAAGGCGGGTTGGTCTTAAGCCCTTTAGTATATTCCTTATTGTTTTATTTGTTTTATTTCTATTGAGGGGAACGGAATAGAATCCTACAATGTTTCTACTATTACTACTGACTTGATGTTGGTTATTACTTATTTGGGTTTATACCTGATAAGCACTGCTATTTGGTTGTCCCTTCCTACTTGGTTATGACTTCCTAACTGATTATTCTTTCCTTGTTTTGCTTATCACTACCCCTCCTTGCTTCAACCCTTTCTATCCTGCTACTATACCTACTGGATTTGTATAGTATTAGCGATCTCTTGTTCCTTCTTGTTTGGATTCCATTACTTGTTTTGTTAGCTCTATCCTGTCGCTTTTAACCCTCTGTTTTCGGAATATGGTTACCTTGGTATGCTGCCTCTGTTAGCTAGTTTGTTGGACAGGATCTTTACACTTTTGTTTAGTTTTCCTAGCTACAATCTTTTGTATTTAAAGAGCCTGCTATCCCTTAAGGATTAAGACTCTTAAGCCTCACTGGACTATCATCTTTAATACTAGAAGTTGAACAGTCACTCTATTAGTTCCATACCTTTTACCTTGTCTATTGAAGACCTATCCATCGACGCTTCTCCCCCTATCCTAATAGTATCTTCAGAGTCCCTTTGGGATTCTCGAGATACTTATGAGTAGGTTACACTCACTTAGGTTCATAGCAAACCCCGCATAATTCCCTAAGTGGGTAATGACAGAATAAGGTACGAGTAAATCATCCTAGCTACTATTGGCCTACAGGTTGAAACTGAAATTTAAACGCCCGAAATGGGTATTTGGTTTTCTTAATAGCGCTAGTCTACCCCAGTGGTCGAGTTAGAGTTGGACATCCAAGGTGGAAATTCCCATACCAAGTCAATCTCCACATGGCCATTCTAGCTGAGGGCCATCTAAAGCAAACAAAAGCAGCTGTTGGATCTAGATTTGGTGGAATTATTCCACCCTTGGCGTCAAACTGTCTGCACTCCTAAGCCATGCTTTGCAGCCTGAACAGCCAGGGCCGAGTTTCGATTACCATGGCTCCTCGCCCATTGCAAATCACCCTGGGTGGGAAGTCTATGGAAGCCTGGCCGGATTGGGGACGGTCAAATTTGCCTATAAATGCCATCCCAGTATCAAACACTGTGTTAGAATTTGCATTTGCGCTTCTCTCCAGAGGGGGCGGACACGTGCGTAATAAAGAACCGGGAGCTCCCGAACCTGCAGAGGTATACAGCGGGTAGCCCAGGTTTTGAAGCAGCCCCAGTTATCGCCCCGGGTACTGCTCTCAAGATTTGCAATTCCGGAAATGACGCATTTCCTGTTCTGATTACGGATCTGGTGACGGAATGTATGGTCCCTGCTCGCAACCTTGTGAGAATTTATACTACGTATCCGGAGATTATCATTGACTCCGATAGACCCTGACAGATTTAGAAGTGGGGCCACCGATTGAATCTGGAGAATTTAGAACATACCCTTGCACTTGCATAGTATTTTCTATATAGTAGTAATGATTGTGCCATTGGCAATTACCTTTTGAACAGTAATAAACAATATCAAGTAACTTTAGTGGCAAGGAGAGGTTGAGATTCTGTAAGAAAGATGCTTGTTAGAAGTGTAGCAGAGGGTAGAAGACATCTGTGCGATGGAACATCCCCAATTCCCAGAATCAGAATTAATCTCACAATTTCCTGTTTACTAGAACTATGAACCTATCAGCCTTAGTTTTCTTTGAATAATCAGCAGTACTATAGGAAGATAATACAGATAATAATCTATGAACTCCTTATCATCGTGGATGAAGTTAAGTCCTGGGTTATCTAGAGACAAGTCAGGTTGCTGTATATAGCTTATTGCTGGCCTTTTGCTGTTATTCTTTGCCTTTTCTTCTCCCTCCAACGGCCATTTAAGTTGGATATATCTTTCAATCAGTTAATTGTGACTAACCAATGCTGAGAGGGCCACTGCAGTTTGCATTTAAGCACCTTATTATTCATTGCTGAGGGAGAACAGAAAGCAGGGTAGTAGGTTCCCAATATAATTACTGCAGGGCTGAGTGTTGAAATTCAAAGATTTAATATACCTTGTTACCTCTTTTGCCACAGTTACATACCTAGCACAAACCTGATTTAGCACAGGTTCACTAAATCCTAATCATCGACTCTGACATTTTCCCGGAAATTGATCTCAAATTTGATCATGAAATCTAGCATGGAACTAACGGAGCATACAGTGCTCAATCCCCCATTAGAGGAATTCAGTCCACACTTGAAAAACATTTCCCGGTATGCAGATTTCCCGAGTCGAAAGACTGGTATCCGCAACGTCTTTTTGCATGCATGCAAAACTGACAGGCCAAACCCGAAGCTTAGCACACGAAACACCCAGCCTCAATTCAGGGGCTGAATTCCACCAACAGGCGTGAACTGTCAAAACGCAGAGTCATGCAAGAGCATGGAGAATTGTTGAGTTTAGAATCGTGTGGCGAAACATCTTGTGGCATAGGTGATCCTACTTTGGATTCCGGAAACCAAGCCAAACCCGAGTCCAACCGAGTTCACTGGATATCACTCGGATAGTTAGAGGGATAAAATTGTAAGTTTCATTGTGCATAACACTATATAAAATGATGCAGTACGGTATTACTCGAACACTAGATGGGTGATTGGTCCGCTTGGTCGGGGATATTATTGGGAGGGATCAATTAGCTATGGTGCCGATGTCTGGCAAGTGACCGGAGGTGTCTTTTCATGTTTACCGTCAATGGGGTTGCGCAGGCGGGGCATTAGCTTTAGTGTAGCGCGTGGTCTTTTCATGAGAGTGAGCTACCACAACTTCTCGCATTCATTTTCCGTCACCACTCCCATCAAAAAAGCCCACACTCATATTCTATCATTCGGAACTACGCTCCCAACCGTCGTTCGACCCTAGCCTAGGCAAACTCTGACAACAACAGAACGACACATCACAATACCTCTTTAGAATAAATCAAAATACATTGAAAAGATTCCCTGTGTGAATAGTGTCTCGGCTACAAAGTACACTCATCGCAGCTGCAGCCGTAGAACCAGACACCCGGGGCATCAGCTCAAACAGAACAACGAGTACCTGTATTTTACCCTTCTCCAAACCTCAACATATGCCACGACCGATCCCCCATAATCCCCATCACGGCCTCAACGGGCTTCATCTTATACTAATTATATTATCCAGATTATTTCGGAGATATATAAATCCCATCTAGAATACTAAATTATTTTACCCCCGAGTGGTGAACAGCTCAAGCATATCGTTAATTTCTGTATTCTACGTAGCGGAAACGCCCCCGGTTTGCTACCTTGAACTGGATCTAGTGGATGCAGGACAAAGGTGGGTTGAGAAGTGGTTGTGAGGTAGCATATCATACAAAGCATGGAGGTGAGCAATAAGGACCCTCTCCACGCTGACAGACCCTCTATCTCCCTTCATACCCCCCTCCCTCTTCTTCACCCCGAACACCTTTTCCCCAATTGCGCAGCAGAGGTAAGCCCAGGGTATCGCTCGCTAAACATACCAGGAGGACCCGTATTATACTATCTTTAAATATCTAGAAAAGATTGTTTTTTCTCAGCAAAATACCACACCCAAAAAGTGTTCCACCAAAAACTTTGGGGTAAAATACCGTTTATTGGTACCAGACCTTGCAGCAACAATTTAGGGTATGGTTCAATTATCTACGATACGGTAATGTCCGGTACCTCATCGTTCCAACACTGAATTCCCAATAGAGTCCGAATTGTAAGTTTACATTACATACAATAAGAAGCAATACGATACATTGCGGTAACCTACCGTAACCTTACCAGCACAGCTAGTCAGACCAGTATGGGAAATCCCTTTTCAGATCTCAACGGAAGGGTGAGAGGAAGGGTCTCTTTCGGGTCCGCAGGGTGAAGTTTCAACCCCTACTTATGATACAGACAAAAACGCGACATGAATTAATTAACGGTTCTTACTCCTCATCGGGATTACCCCTTTGGGGATTAGAAAGAATGGGTTCATCAGTCCTATAGGATGAGATAGGAGTCAGGCAGATATCATTTATCTTGTGGGCGTGTTGGCGATTCAGACATTCACCTACGGTAAGTACCCTGTTTGTCGATGGGGTGTGGCCAGCTCTTGTCCACCTATAACAGTGATACCGGTATTCGACTACTTAATGTTAACGAAAAGCAATTTGTATTATCAGCTCACATAGCAAGCCGAGTATTGTGTTTAGTGGAGGTATTACCCCAAACTCACGGTTCCCCTGCGGAATGCCCGGGTAATTTCGTTACCCCGCTATATCGAGGTTTGGAGAATACCGAGCCCACAAGGTTCAACAAAGGACAAGGAAATAATTTTGTAGTCTAAGGGCTAAAAGGCCGAGCGGCTGCATAGACCCTTTATGCTATGAGAACACAATTAGCTTGTGCAAGCTTCTTTCTTTCAATCTTTACTAACATTCGGCGTTGAAGTGGACCTAGTGGTAATGAACTCGGCAACTTTCAACTGGACGTGAACCAGGATGGCAAAAAGACACGATGCTCAACTGATGTTCGATTCGATAATATGGTAGGAGATTCCATTTTCCGGTATTGTACTGTACATTACAGCTGTACTTAACGAGACGGTCCCAGTCAGTGATGTACGATACAGTAACTTATCATCTTGGGTTTAGCATATATTCCCCAAACCAACCTCTCTCTTCTCGCAACTACGGTACCGGTATGTGGAGAGTGAACTGGTCAAGCTGCCAAGGCAAACCTACTGTACTCATTCGCTCCCCCGAAGTTCACATATTGTCCCGGGTGCAGGGTACAGGTTCTCCTTGGAAGAGCTACAGCAGTGGAAGGGCTGAAGTAGTTTTATCGCGGAGTATAAATGGGATGTGGTGTCGTAGTATGATAGGTTGGGGTTTTCCATGTTCGCATTTTTCCAGGGTTTTGATTATATCGGGGATGCGATTAACCCAATCTGTCGCCTTTTCACTGAATTGCCATGACCAATTGACTTGTGTGGTTTTCGTGCATTTT
>QFET01019193.1:0-23593 GCA_003316355.1 Tuber calosporum | reverse complement strand
GGAGTTTGGAGACCGTTTCGAGGAGGACAATGATGCGAAAGGAGGCAGGGGAGGAGTAAGCCGCTTTGCCTGGCTTAGGGAGGACTATGCCATTCGCTCTTTTAAGGGGAAGTAGATGGTAACCAAGTAGGAGGAGGGGGCCCAGTAGTTGTCTTAGGATAGAGGGGTTGATTGAGTGTACCCTTTTCCAGATCCCATAAGGGACCTGGTCTGGACCTGGTGCTGATGTGTTGGAGGATTTGCGGAGAGCTCGGGAGATTTCTTCATTGAGGAGGGGGGTGGCATCGGTGTCATACCGTAGGAAGGAGGGGGATTTATATCTATTATGATCGTTGTCATATTATACCATGATATATGAGATGTGCTAGTGTAGCCCCTGCTGCTCCATCCTCTTGGGCAATTCTAGCTTTTGGTTATCGCTACTAGAGTGAGATCCTACGACCTTCAAAGGTCTATACCATTGAGGCTCTAGCTTCTAGTGTTGTCCAGGGGGGAAGCTGTAAGGCTTTCTTCTGACAAGCACTCTGGTGCCAATGTTGAAGGGTTTTTGATAGAGGTTTTTCACCTTATATACTTGCATAGTCTACTAGAATGTAGCATGCTTTCTAGCTATGTCAAGTGTTATCTTTGTAGTTTCATGATTGTTCAAATTGGGTGCATTGCTGGTACCTTGCTGGCGGATCTGGAAATTAGTTTGAAGAGCTTTCATAGGTATCCATAAACTACTTGGTATAGAGATACTCCTCAGGATTCATGGGAGAGCCATTAATGGGTGCTGTTATCAGAGGAAGGATAAGTTTAGTAGTTTTATCTTAGGTTGATAAAGTCGCTTATTATCAGTTTAAGAGAGCGAAACTAGAGCTATACTTGGCAATTAGTTTAGTGATGGTATTGAGTCTCCATTCATACTTGGATTTCCATTGACTTCATCATCTGATACCAAAACCTAGAGGAAAAGCAGTAGTCTTGTTCGAGTACAAGACTTAGAGGATCTCCTTGAATATTAAATAGCACTTTATATAGCAGGCTGAAAACATTTTCAGAGGTGGCAGAGTCCTGAACTAGGATGAGATAACTGTAGGAGGTAATGCGATTGATAACAATCATGATAGTTCTATAGTTGATTGATTAGTTGAAGGTGTCAGCAAAATTGATTGCAAGGAATTAGTTGGCTTTGTCAGGTGCTGGCAGGACTAGAGATGTCCCAGCAGGAAGTGTGTTAAGCCCAGTATTGATCTGACATTGATAACAAGAGCGAGAGAAGGGTATAACATCCGGGAGCATCTGAGGCAAGCAGAAGACACAAGAGGCAAACTTGTATGACTTGTGAGCTGATGGGTTTCCTAGGCCTTCATGAACTGTTTTAAGGGTCAAATCCTGATGGGATACTCCCCTTTCCAAGGAGTCCAAAGCGATATAAATGTTAGAATAGCCGTTGGTATTGTCAGGTATGAGGAGGCCATCCTGGAACAAATAATGTCTGCAAACCATAGTCTTCAGGACTCGCCAGAACAGAGGGTTGTTCTAGAGAGCTTCTTTAAGAACTAGGTGCAATTTTCCTATGAGGGATGAGTGGAGGGTCCTTAAGAGGTTCAAGGCCTCTTTAGTTCCTGCTGTATTCCAGAGGGCTTTTGGATCATATTGTAGAGGTCAAGAGGATAGTGAAGCTGGTTAGACCAGAGGTCGGGAGAGTGGAAATACTATATCTGCAGGTCTAAGGAATTTATTTCCTGGAGAGGGTAGGGATATAGAGCGATTGTTTGATAGAAGGGGGCTACTGTCCATTGATGTATCAGATATCGCTTTAGCTTTCTTTACTTGCTTTACCCTTTAAGGAACCTTAGGCCAATATCTAAGATCATCCATGCTGTTACTGTATCTAATGAACTGATTACTATAAAAGTCAGTCCAACTGCCCTCTGAATGGCTTCATTTGTCTTTAGTCAATTGAAAGTTCAAGGTAGCCTTGTATACACAAGAGTTGTCTGCCTAGAGGCTGGTATTATTGCTGCTAGTACAGTACTTGGACTTTTGACTGTGAGTGACTTAATTTACTGCCATCTCTTTACTTCCTAGGTAGTATGGAGAAGATTGATGGATAGAATCGCAAATAGTAACATATAGAGAGGGGAGTTATTTTTTTTTTTCAATTCTTTCCATTTCAGTGTCAGAATCTAGGCTATATAGTCGGAGGATGAAGGGTAGTTGGTTTGAATATGATTGGAGTTGTGGATGCGGAGATCTGAATTTTTAGAGGTGGGGTCCTGTAATATTATATCTTGAGCCCTGAAACTAGTTTCATGAACTCTGGATAGATAGTCAATTACGAAAGTCGAAACTTGAAGCCTGTATTCTATTTTATAATTGAAGGAGCGAAGATTTATTATCCATCATTGCAAGGAGTTAATGTGATTGTTCAGTGTCATAAACTTGGTAAGACTCACATGGTCGGTGAGTTTAGTAAACTATGATGGGGAGAACAGGTTGGTTAAGGCTCATATGATATCAACTATTGCAAGTGCTTCTTGCTTGTGAGTGATGTAGTTGCTCAGAATGACTAATAGTTTTCAGCAATGGAATGCTACCAGTCTGGCTGGATCACTAGTTGATCTTTGGCCTATCCAACCAGCATTGCTGGTCGGAGATGTATCAGTAAATACTCAGATTGGTTCTGGATTAGTTTAATCAATAAGTCTAAGAACTTGATAGTTTTTGGCAGCCTTTTTCACTGGATAAAATGCTACTCCTTGCAAGTTTGACTAAATCCATTCTGAATCCCCAATAAGCTTAGTAAGTGGTACAGTAATAGTCGTAATATCTGGTAGGAACTTTGAGATATAATTAACCATCCCAGTCAAGCTTTGTAGTTCCTTCCTATTTTGAGGTCTCGTTCAGTCCACAATGCTTCTGATCTTCTCTGGTACTGGGTAAATGCCTTTATTATCGATCTAGTATTCTAGCATATCAAGCCTTTCTGCAAAGAAAATACTCTTCTCTGAGTTGGCATATAATAGCACTTTCTGCAGCTTGCAAAGAGCTTTGGTATGGTGAATATATTCTTTGTGTTTATCGGTATATATCAGGATATCATCAATATATACTCATACAAAGACTCATACTTCTTCTGCAAGTGTATATTCCATAACTCTTATGAAAGTTTATTGCATAGTTGTGTCTCCTTGCAGTCTCCACTTGCAGCCTAAACCTGCATATGGCGTCTTTATAGTATTGTACTTCTTATCCTCTGGCTCCACCCTGGTCTGAATGTAGGTGTCATTGAGGTCTATCTTATATCAAAATTTAGGTCTGTCTACAGTGTTAAGTATGAGCTGCTGATTAGGAATATTAGCTTTGTCCTGCTAAGTATTATCAATTCTATAGCAAATGCCCAATAATGGTCTTATCGTGCTCTCAGGTTTCCCTTGAATGAACATGCTAATGCCTCCCAGAGTTTGTTATTTGTAGAGTATCCCAGCCCTTTTTTGTTGGTATATCCATGCCTTGAACTCAGGGATGAATTTATCAGGGGTCTTAAAGTTTAGCATCTTGATATAAAGGTCTTGTTCCTAGATTATAGTCTTATTGTTAAAGCACAGTAATGGTAGTAGGGTTTCAGGTATTTGTGTGATAAAAACCGGAGGGAACATCTTGATAAATTCTTGGATATTTTCCTTTTTAGCAATCACTACACAACACTATGTGCTGTTGCCATTACAGTTTACTCTGACTGTATAGTCAGGGAAGTAGAGGGTATTTTTCCCGTAGTCTATGACTGCTCCATAGTGGATAAGGTATTCTATAATGAGTAGAATATCATAATAAGATACTGGAGTGACACTTATGTATACCTTTAATACCTTCATACTTTGAATTTCAATATCTGTTATGCAGCTGTGATTGCTGATTGATCTGGATCCCTAGATAGCGATTTTGAGCGTAATAGGCGCCTTCTTATTAGTACAAGGGATATTGATTATTGTGACAATGTGACTGCTCTTTAGGCTACTGACAATAGTTCATGTATCCTGTAGGACCATGGTAGGTTTCTTGTGGACTAACATGCGAAATTCTAATGCTTGCAATAGCCTAGCTGCTTCCTTGAGGCCACCAATAGTAGTTTTGTAAGTTATGATTGTATTTACCCCATCCAACTCCTCGGTGCCATCACTCCTGGCCTCAAAGTGCTTGTCATTACTATGGAGTATGTATTGGATAACTATAACATGATTGGACTTGAGCTCCTTCTTTGAACCATTATTTATCACATGTGCTACTTCTTGACAGTAATAACATCCTCCTACACTGTTGTGTCAATCTATTTCATGCTTGCATGGCTTCTTATACTAAGGAGGGTCGATTTTCTTGGTAGTGCTTTGCCTTTTCCTGCTGGTTTCTGTTAGTTTGATGTGGTAGATTTTTACCATTGTTTTGCATATATCTGGAGGTGTTGGAGGAGCATTTCCTACTCCCATAGACTCGTATCTTGACATTATTATATCATATCTTTCTGCCAACTGGACCACTTCATTCTAGGCATCAGTGTAAGGTGGAGGATGTCCAAAATGTGTACCACTGGGGGTGCAAAATGAAATTCCTTATATAAGCAGTATTAGGGGTAATTTATGAGTTTGTTATATTTAAGAGTCTGGAGTTCGATTCAGAGTTTGTACAAAGTTTTTTTATATTTTATTTTTTTATATTATAATACTTTATCTATTTGGTAGTTTTAGCAAATATCTATAATATTATCATAATCAATTTCCTAAACATTTTCTTCCCTTTTCCTTCTTACTATTCCTCTGAATTATCTATCAACTCTCTTAGTATCATGATTACAGCCTGTAATGTTGAACTATTTTTAATAAGACCTGCAGCAGCACTTCAAATTCAATTACAAAGTCATCCAAAGTCCTCTGTTCATCCTAATAAATTGAAATCGTGTGCTAAGCGAGCAAGAATCAAGCAAGCGGTGATAGGTGGAAGAGCTCTGTAATCAGAAATTCCAGAATTGTCTGAGATATGGAACTAATAGTTGTATAAAATCAGAATAGAGAAGTGTTTCTGAAACACATCCTCCGTCTCCTCTACTCAGCCGCCGATTGAAATCCAAATACCACTAGAAATCATCACCACTTTCGTTTCGACTCAACCTAACCCTTTGGCCATGGCAGGGGGTGGGGATTTGTCTCTATGATTCCCTCCTTCTCATGCTCATTAGGGTCTACCCCTATCAGTTTCCTCTCTCCTCTTCTGCCATCTTTGTTGTTGGTTCCTCTCCTTTCCCCGCTTTTGTTTTGCCTCACTTAGCTTCTTGCTCTGCCTCGCTTAACATTTGCACAGTCGGGAATTCCCTCTAACCTCCCTATATGGCTGGGAGAATGGGTTGCAGTTGCGGGAAATATTCTACAGGCCTCCAGTTGCTTTGTCACTCTGATGGTCGATTTCCCCACTCTCAGTTTGATGAGAACTGCCTAGATGGCCACCAACATGATTCCGTTGGTCCTGGAGTCTACCCCTCCTCTATCCTAACCTCCTGACACTTGATCGTCTAGCACCCTACTGCTTAGCTATCTGGCTCCTTACTCCCCCCCCTAAGCTTGTACCTTACTACCACCCCCAGACTGAGACTCCGTCCTCTGAACTCAGTACTGGGCCTTGTCACAAGCTGTCCTATTGTCTTAAGGTTCCACTTCTGAGGGGGCCCCTTTCCACCCTTGGTGCCGGGCTATATGCCCCCAAGAATGTCTTCCTACTTTGTGCCCTTGCCAGCTTATTATGGGAGCTGGAACAACGTGTGTCTGGTACTTAGGCCTTTGGTTTGACTTCAGTTGTAGGTGTTGGGGTTTCTTTGTTTTGTGTTCTCTTTTGTTGCATTTGGTTGGTTCACTGTTGGGGCTTGGAGTTCTTTTCATGTTGGTTTGGTTGGCTCTCTGGTTGAGATTACTGCGTGACGGCTTGTCAGGATGGTTTTAAACACTGGTTGAGAGAGGCTTCCCTTACGGTTTTTCCATAGCTTTCCGGGGTGTGGGCAGGAGAGGGGGTTTGTTTACTGCCATAGCTTGCGCTGCATGTAGATTCTGTACCTTAAACAAGAAAAAAAATTGTATTAAATAAAAAAAAGTAAACAAATACAGTGATTCTGAAACATCTAACTTCTAATTCCTTACATATACGAAAGTACTGCAGGCGACAAGATGCTTTGAAGGCTAGTCATATTCCAGCTATAACGCCAGAAGAGATTGTCATCTCAGATCTACCTATTATGGGTAATGAATCCTAGAACGATATTGATTAGCAGTTACAAGCAGACTATAAAACATGGCGAACATGATGAATGTTAGGAAATACTGCCTGTCTACAACGTTTGCAAATATTAGAAGCAGCTTTGAAAGCAATGAAGAAGAAAATATCCAATCGCAAAAGCCATCTGAATAAGAGACCGACTGGATATTATTATAAATGGCAGCTTCTAGTTTATATGTTTTTGAAACTTCAAGTCCAACCAGAATGCAGAGTTCTTAAGGGTCCAGATTTGTTTACTGAATTAGTTTCAGTCTTGAAGTCTAGGAAAAACCTTGCTCAAAAGGTTATAGATGGTGGTGATTGAGGAAGACAAGTCAGATATCGTATAATGTCCTATAAGGTTACTTGGGTTAAAAGATGCTATATTCTGGAACCAGCAGAAGTAAAACAAAGAATTGTTATGTATTTCTTGGACAACATGGATACACTTTTGTCTGTATGACTACATATTCAAAAAGATGGAGAAAGTTAGTATCAGAATTCTATTTTCAATAATTGACAAATATAAACTAATTATCCAATAGAGCTTACTGCACATAGTTTAGCAAGAGCTATTGTACTCCACCTCCAAGAGTCCAGTGATGATGAGGTTATATCGAACATATCAGCAAGTAGTGTTAGAATGAAAGTTGAGGATGCGATTACATCATGAACTCTGTGGAGATGGTTAGGAAAGCTACATTTGAACTATCAAGAATATCGTTAAGGAATCTACAACGATGGACATTAGAGAGATGATGTAAAGAACTATCATGATAATGTTTTCCTACCACGCATGGCCTCCTTCTATCCTCGCTTAGTCAGATGGAATAGAAACATGAATCAGATTCCAAATCTTTGTCACCAATAAGGTGAAATTCCACCATTAGTTATGGTCACTCTAGATGAGTGTATGTGCAACTCAAACACTGGTAAAATCTTTATGTGGATAAACCCACAACATCGGCAACTGAGAATGAAACTGTGTGGTCAAGGCCTGCATGTATCAGATTTTGTTTCACCTTGCGTAGGGGTGGGTGATGGCAATGCTTGTGTGATTATGAAGTGTTGAGGGGGTGTTTGATGGATAGGTGATACACTAATAGATTAGATTATAACAAAAGCAATTCTGGCCTATGAGGCACAATTTCCTGGATGCAGGGGCCATTTGGCCTTTGATAATTTATTAAATCAACTTAAATATGCAGAAGATGCCCTCTGAGTTTTGGGAATAAACCTACATCATAGTGGGAAGAGTGCTAAGTGCATGGATGATACCTATGTTGTGGATGTCAACCATGTAGAATGTGGTTATCTTCAAAGTATAGTTTTACCAGATGGTAGACCCAAGGGGCTAAAGACGGTGCTCATGGGGCGGGAACTATGGCCTCAAAATGAGGGACGATTTCTTACCCAATATTCAATTAAATCAAGTTCTGAAATGTCAAGTAAGCTGAACCCACAGTGCTTGGATGGTGGTAACTGCTGTGCACAAGCACTACTTTCTGCACAACCTGACTTTCAGAATGAGAAAAGTGGGTTTAAGCAAGCTATTATAGTGGACGGATATGAGATTATCTTTTACCATCTGTTCCACTGGGAGCTTACCTTCATTGAGTACTCTTGGGGAGCAGCGCAGTGTTATACGAGGGAGCACTGTGAATATAATTATTAATCCTTGACAAGGATTTTACCAGAAGCACTCCATAGTGTATTGAAGGGGTTAATCTGGAAGTACTTGGCACCAATTGATAGAATAATGGAAATATATCGGTCTAAGGTCATATATGTTTCCTCAGAATATGAAAGCCTTGTACACAGGTGCTATAAGTCACATTGGTGATTTAGTAGTACTTGTTTAAATTAAGCTACTATATCTTTTATTCTGAACTCTTTAATTGTATTTCTGTATTCTCTCAATGTTACCTCCTGTCTTAAATATAAAATAATTATTCCTTGTTATTTGATATCAATTATGAATTAGACGTTGAAGAGTTTGTCTGGTTACCCCTAATCCTGCTTACATAAGGCATTTCATTTTGCACCCCCAGTGGTACACGTTTTGGACATCCTCTACCATAACATATCTTAAGTTCCATATTCCTTCTGAGGCTGGGATCCTTAGTATCCAAAAAACGTTGCCAAAGTGCATAGTATAATTTTTAGTTTCTAGGCAGTGTTCCTCTTAAGTTTGCTAGTTCTTCTTCAATCTTTAAGATTCTTGCTGGCTTTCCTTCAGAGGACTATTGAATCTTCTACAATTTGATGTATAGGTTCTGTGTATTGGCTGATATTTCAAACTGCTGCTTGAGGCGATTCTTTAACACTTGGAAGAAGGGTTGCTTGTTTACAAATTCACACATGAGGTTCAGGCAGGCACCATGTTCACGCCTCTCTGTATAGGTACTATAGTAGTCCACTATATTGTCAGTATCATCAAGGAGATCATACTTGGATAAGTACTTCATAACCTCGCTAAACCAGCCTCTGGTTTCTCTTCTTCTAGATCTTCGCCTTCTGCACTGAACTTGGATCGTTATGCAAGCTTATCTTTGGTTTGATGGATTAGCCTGGAGGGTCAGCTATCTTTGCAGTTACTAGCGTGGATGCGGGCAAGTGTCTGGGTGCTTCTGAATCTTTCCCTTTTCCCTGAGTTGGTTGTGGTAGTTTTGAGTGTCCTGGGGAGTCTGGGCATCCACCAGGAAGTGTCTCACTGCTTGAGGGCACTGTAGAGTATAGTAGTTTTCCAAAAACCACCTCCAAAGTAGTACAGGTCTTGGTCTTGAGTACTGAGCTGTATCTGTTCTCTGCAGTTCACTTAGAACGATTTTGTCTGAAGTAAGCTTTTCTTCAGAGTCTGTATCATGGTGTCCTGGCTAAAAAGAACTTTGTCTTAGTATAAGTCTATTATCACGTTCTCCTTCGTAGTTAAGGGTGGTCATTTCTAAGGGCAAGAGAATCTGACTAGGCTTATAATCATTCTTCATAAGCAGAGATTGTCTCGGAAGGCCCGTAGGTAAAGATTTTTAAGTAAAACTTATAATATTGATAAGATTTCTTCTCTGTTGCTTGATGTTGGCTAAAGCTCAAGAGGAACTTCGATATTTATATCCTGCGTCTGAGTGTTGGCAGACTACTTCTAGTTTACCTATTACCTAGTAACGTAATCATGGGTGTGATGGGTCAATACCTAGTCATGGGTCAAATATATTTATTAGGAAACAACTCCAGTAATGTCAACCACTCAACCAGAAATACTCTATTTACTCTCAAATTGTAATCACACTATTACAGCTGTATTTAGAACAAGTTTATGTACTTTTATTTTGAGAAAGTACTATGATGAAAGACTAAGTACAAAGTGTATGATACTAAAAAGTTACTTTTAATCAGAAATATATTCATTATCAACTATGTTATAGTTGATTTGATGGTATGTAGAGCAGCGGAGACGTCTAGTAGTAGTCCTCAGGGCATTATTTTGTTGATTTTCCTGCTAGGAAATGTGAGTTATAAAACTTTAAGTAGGGTAAATTTGACCTACATTTTGAACAACTATGTCATCATTACTATCTTCATTTCCATCATCACCAGAACCTTCTGACTCCTCCAACTCATCATCAGCATTACTAAAGACTACCTGCCTAGACTTATACTTCTTCTGTCGCCTCTTATTCAACTTGATAAGCTTGGCTGCCTGTCTGTTAAGGCTTGCAGCCTTCTTCTTCTTGTGAAGGACTTCTCGTTTTCTCTACAGATGTGCAAGTTGCTTGAATCCCAGGATAATACCACCCTTTAATTGGCGTTGGCCAGGCTTGGTGCTCTTCCGAATGGCTTGCTGTTGGTGGGGGGGTTCTTTGGTAGTACTCAATTCTGCCTCTGTCACTTGATGTAGGGAAACAAGCTTGGTAAAATACTTTCTGATCTCAACTGTTGGTTCTATTTCTGGCACCTCACGTACCAACTTTACCAACTGGAGAGTCTTGTAGATTGGTCAGTCCTAGCAGCAAGTGGGCGAAGACCTGGTAGCCGAATTGCAAGGGCTGGTGGGGATGAGGCTTTTAATTGAAGAGTGGGATCACTGAGGGTTCGAGGTCAGTTGAATGGTATTAGACCAGTCCCACGCTATGCTGACAGAATGTTCTTCTTGGTAAAGGTCTTGAGTTGTGCTTTATTGAGCATGGGATAGAAGTTACCATTCTGTAGCTTTGAATATAGTCCATGGGCTCGCATCTTTGCTTTAACCTCTTGTTTGTAGTATGTATTGAGAGGAGAAAATATGAGATCATGAAGTGGCTGAAGGACATGGGTCGAGTGTGGAGGTAGGCAGAGGAGGTGAATATTGTGCACGATAGCAAATTCAATAAACTAAAAGTTCTCAAAATGGGAATTGTCACCATAAAGGATGTGGATTCGGTATTGTTTGATGGAATTTGTGGGTCTGGTTTTCGGCTCAAATATATGTACCAACCACACATAGGTGATCTGGTACTTGGTGTATCCAGTAGGCGAATAAGTAAAGAAGGTATTCTGCTTCTCCTCTAAGACAATATTGCTATGATGACCCATAACATGTGTCCTTGCAGGATAGATAATTTGAAGAGGCAAAACTATTCTAGATCCTGAAACAGCTTCAATATCAGTGACCCAACTGTGGTCAACATCCTGAATAACCTTTGGATTCCTCCTTGATGTTCTACAAATGACCAGCCCACTATCAGAGAGCCCAAGGGCAAATCCAATCTCTTCCATATTTCAAATATTCTCATCTTGAATATGCAACTTGGAGTGAGTATTCTGAAACCGATAGAAGTGGGATTCAACGGCTGAAAGGTCTGTAGCAAGTGCCCTCTGCTAGTCTAGAACCTTCTCAACCTTGGATTAAATTTCTGGATGCCGAATTAAAAACTGTTGTATCCAGTTTTCTCCTACATTCTCTGCTTTCCCTTGATCTTTCAAAATGGCATAGACCATTTGATAATCATGAGAGCAACGTGGAGGCAACCCATAATCATCCCACTTTTCAACCCACTTTATCAAGGCCTTCTCCTGTTTATTGCTGAGTAGTTGCTGATTGGGATGGCACTGAATTGCTGGTTGCGTGCGTCTATGATACTGGTTGTTTAGGTTGTTGTATTGGAAATCTCAAACTATTGACTTGCTTTGCGAATTGTGAGTCCTGGAGTAATTTGGAGAGCTTTACAAGCCTTTGCTATCCTGTCCTCTTAATTGGCTTTAATGTTAGACATACTTTGGTATACACGCAGGTCTTTTCGTAAAGTTGTAACTAAGAGAGGCAAGGAGATTGCTTGGGAAAAATATTTGTTAAAAGTAGTAATATTGAATTCAGTAGCTCACTTTATATATTTTAGATTTTGAGATAACAACTTGTGAAACCATTGAGAATACTCTACCCATAGTATATATGTGAGCAACAATGGGATTAAGGCAGCTCATAGGCCATTGTTATTGAACATAGTCATATTTGTAAAAATTGACAATTACTTCAATAAGAATGACAAAACTGTATATATTTCTAAAATTATTTCATATAATTAATCCTTATCTCACACACACATTCTATTGATGTCTGACGATGAAAGTACGGGGCATTTTAGTTTTATTCACTTTTTGATTCACAATATATAATAGAGCCAGGTGACCAATAACTAGGTGTTGACCCATAACACCCTAGATTATGTTAAAACCTATCCAAATTCCACCTTTTTATCCAAGAGTGAACCCACTCGGACCATCAAACATTTTCTTTCCCCACACCTCTGATACCATGATCAGAGCTCTGTCTTCAGTGAGGGTGTGAACCGCACCTAGTTTGAATTGTCCTCCGTCATTTTGCTGTTTAAGCCATCACTGTCTAATTTGGAATTTACCAATAACTTCTTAGAACACCAAGGGGCCGGCTTGGTTAAGAGCTGAGTTTGCTTGGTGCCGTCTCAACCGTCTCTCCAGTAGGCTTTCAGGATGACTAGTGTTCGCCTGCAGGGCAACACCTTCTCCTCTTTTCTACCTCGCCTTACCAATTTGTTCCGATAGGTTCATTGACCTTTTAGGTATCATATGAGCCATTAGGGTACTCCTAGTATATGTTGTAGAACCCTGCTTCAATTTCGGATTCATACCCATCTAGGACTGACTACCTGGGCTCTCTTAAATTCCACTATGTGTAACTCTGCAAGCTCTTGATGGAATTACTTTATTCCACTTCCCAGACGTAGCCAGAGATGCCCTCTTACCAAACCTGCAGATTGCATTCCGTTTCCTATATAAACAATCAACTTCACAAGGTGCCTGGGTTAACTCCCAGGGCGAACGCAGGGGGCCAGAGGCGTATGATAATCTGTGGCGGATTGGGCTCATTCTCTTTCCCATCCTGGAGGCCATGTAGTCCACTCTGGGGTCGTTTGTGCCTAACATTATATTTCTTTGTTGGAGTTAATCACAAGTCTGCTGGGAGTATTGGAGATCCTTCCAAACCTAGTTGTCTTACATCTTCTCACTGTAATAAGGAATATATCACCTGAGCTTGGAGTCTCTACCTGCCACTCCTACTTCTAACCAGTTATCAAGCAAATGGAAGCGTGATCAATCATCCATAGTGTTCTCAATCCTGAGGATCAGATATTACCTATCTAGATTTAAAAATTATAACAGGTACTACCTTGTATAAAGGCTATACAATAGAGTTTAATAGTAGTCTGCTATCACTTTAGTGTCTAAGCGAGGCCTGCTGAGAGGTGAAGACTTGGAAAGTACAACAGACTGATTTAGAGAGAGGAGGGGAAAAAAGTAGAATTACAGTTCAACCAAGTGTATTCATTGTCTAGTCATCTGTCAGAAGTCAGATATTTCCTACTAGACTGGAGAGGATTGTCAAATACATGAAATATTTCTACCATGAGCAGTGACTCTGGAATCCTGTAGCAACTATCAAACCTGGTAAGTATAGAGTTACAGAAATCTTGTACCCATTATCCTACAGGTGTATACATGACCTATTCCTGTAGTTAAGACTTAAGCTACATAATCCTGCCCATCCTCAAAAGCATATAATAAGCCAACCACCACAATCAAGAGATTGTGGTATGGACTCAAATATAAAAGAAATCAAATCAATAGAATGTAATTAAACAAAGAAAAGGCTAACAAGAGTAGTAGTAGAGGAGCTGGAACATCTACACATATTACATTTAAATAGTACACTGATAGAAAATATTGAGAATACCTAATTCTTTAGTTTTCCAGCCTTAACTGTACAAGCTGGTTCAATAGTTTCTGATAAGCACATTGTATGAAGCCATAATGATTGATTATGCTCAGTAACATACTCCGTCTCCTCTACACACCTGGCGATTGAAATCTCAACCCCACCAGATATCATCACCAACTCAACGAAAAGGGTTCTTACACCCTCTGGCCACGCCATGGGGTGGGGACTTGTTTACCTCCATCTCCCCTTGCCAAACTCATTAGGGTCTACCCCTTGACGTCCATGCTCTCCTCTCTATCCTAGATGATAGTCTCCCCTCCTTTCACCGCTCTTGTTTCACCTTGCTTAGCTTGTTTGCTCTACCTCGCTTAACATTTACACAGTCTGCACCACCCTACCTTCATACCGCTGGGAGATACACTTCTAGTAGGAGGACACTCCCTATAGGCCTTCAGTGGCTTTGCAGTTCAATGGTCGATTACTCCACTCTCTGTTCTTTGAGAACTGCCTAGATGAGTACGCACACGGTTCTGTCCCTGATAATTGTGTCTACACCTTTTCCTCCTCTCCTTATCTCCCCTCTACTCCTGGTGTATCCGCTGGCACCCTACTGCTCCCTCTCCTCGAAGCTGGTACCTTACTGCCTCATCCATAGATGGAACCCTACTTCTCCTCTCCTTTTCTTCTGGTACCTTACTACCTCCCCTCTCTACGATTCTAGCCAACAGTCATATCTGCCTTCGGTTACTCCTGGTCTAGATTTGCACTGTCTCTTGGTCTTGTGGTAATGCCGTCAGTTACCTCGGAATCCCAGGTCCATCATCGACTTGCTGGTGACCTTATGGGGGTAACATAGTGGCTAATTTCTCCTTATCTGTAGTAGTTTTCGTCCAGGGGTTTCCGAATGCTTTCCTGCTTCTTACTTTCAACCTGATGGCTCCTTACTCAGCTGGTGGTTTGTTTACTTGTAGGCGAGATGTGCAGTTAGGCCCATACCAGAGGGCTCTAGGAGTATGGGTTTTGATTCCAAGTTACACGGAGGATTTTTGATTGGAATTAAGGTTTTGTTTTTGCTATAGCTAGATCTCCATCCACCTTCTTGTACCTTAACAATGAATATATGAGATAAAAAAAGAAAAAAACTAAAACTAAAAAACAATCTGCTCACAAGCATAGGAGCTTAAGTATACGTCATATATCAAACTACTTGTCAGGTTTGTAATAAGAGGTTGAAGCTCCATTAGGAACATAGTATAAATATGTTCCAATGTTATTCCAAGCTTAGTAAAATCAAATCTTTGTCACTCATCATGTGACAACCTCATTGTAATTACACTACCAGGAATTTCCTTAAGAGGCTTAATCAATAAACTAAATTATTCCTTACAATCAAGAAATACACTCTAACTACCTCCTTTATCAAATAGGTTAATTAGCCAGATAGTATCATTGGTTGTTGAGATTGCAACTAAAGCAGTATAGTTAGTAGGAGTCCAGATCTCTCTTCCAGAAGCCTTGTACTTGGCTGTTCCAAATCCATGATCAACAAAGTTTCTAGTCTGGCCCTTAACTTGAAAGCAGAGTTCCACACTATCTCTCCATCCCTGCTGACTCAACCAGTGTTAATTTGCTTTCATTATCTTATCCTTATTTTGACAACTACATTTATCTGCCCTAAGATGAATTTATTGCTACATCCTGACTCCAGATATTAAGTAATAGTAGAGTAGGAATCCAACCTGGGCAGTAATATTAGGATGCTGTGACCTGTATAAAGTAGGTAGTAATGCTTATTATTAAACTTATTCTCATTTACATCCAAAGGAATACAACTTGAATGAGAAAAAGAAGTACTAGTGGCCAGGCTGTAGAGGAGGATTTGGTATTTCAACTACCCATTGTAAGTCAAAAGGATCACAAGCTGAATGCTGTGAATGGTAAGTTGCTTACAAGATATTAGACTGATGTAAGGCCCTACATTCAGGATACTACTTTCAATAAGGATCAAGTTCGGTCTGAGTTTGTATAAGCCTCTCAACCTGCTCGACCTTACTCAGTATTCTGTATTTGCTCACTAAGTCATCAGTTTTCCTTTTAGTATAGTACACTGATCACAAATATCTTTGGCAGAAGTTCTAATATGAGGCTGCTGAAATCTCTGTCTTGTTTTCAATACTAGTTAAAACTAGTACGAGATATTGGCTTTATTAATCTTTTCTCATTGAGTTTAGTATATAAAATGGAAAAAGAGAAGAAGGAAGGAATTAAAGTTAAATTTTCCAATTCTACTCTAGAATTCTAGTTCTGTCCTATTTATATTATTTTTAGAATCTGGTCTCGACAGGCTCACCATACTCTTATTCAATTTGAATGAGGAAACTCTCAATAAGATCTCTAGTCTTATTTGGCATGCCACAGTTGCTAGGCTCTACTCTATGCCTATGTAGTGGAGGATAAAAAGACCTCCCCAATTTCAAGTTGCATAATAATGTATGTACTTGAGACTTTCCTAGTATCCAGTATGAGCAGAAAAGGAACAGCCAACTTTACATACAAAGGGGATTACATACCAGTTTTAGTGCAGAGGCTTAATGGAATCTTGCTATTTATCTTCCATCTCTAGTAAAGATATCTAATTATATTTCCTGGTCCCATGCAGCTTAGCCAATCTCATTGTACCAACTATCCAACAGGTTGTTAGCAGTTTACAGTATTTGATTTCTATTGCACAATTGGCCTTTATCCAGCTAAACCATAGCTTATAAGAGGCATGTCTTGAGCATTCTCTCTTACAGGAATAAACCTTGTCAATATTTGAATGATGGACATTGTGTGTATCTAATTAGTTTAGGCAGTACCTTTTAAGATTGTCTTCAATCAGTTCCTGATTGGAATCAATACTCCTGTATCCAATATTCAAGTATTAGTTAGGAATAAGATATACAATTGCAATACTATCCTTAATTCATTATTTCATAATAAGAATCTTCTACCTTGGATGCACGTACATTCTATACTATCAATCCTATCATCCCATGATTCATACTCACCTCACGCCTCCTTTCCCAATTCATATTCCTTACTACAGATAAAATTATAGCTAATAGTTAACTGATTTGAAAAGAGTATTGTTTCTGACATTATTGCTATTGAGAAATGTTGTAGAATTTTTATCTTAATTACCTATTATGCAGGAAAGTGAGATAATTATAGAAAGTCAAGATTATTATTATTTTGTATGAAAATATAGAATATAATAATATAGAAACCATAGTAGATTTTAGTGCACGCTCTGCAC
This sequence comes from Tuber calosporum, assembly GCA_003316355.1. Taxonomy (NCBI): domain Eukaryota; kingdom Fungi; phylum Ascomycota; class Pezizomycetes; order Pezizales; family Tuberaceae; genus Tuber; species Tuber calosporum. The sequence continues at coordinate 6,785 of QFET01019193.1, read as the reverse complement.
CCGCTGCTTCCCTTTTGCTTGAAAATATTACCGCATTCAGCTGCAGAAATGGACTGGAATTTGTGTGGCAACTATCTCGGCAGATCAAAGTTGGCTTTTCGCTTAGGCTTCACCTATTAGCATAACTGCAGTTCCCCTGAGCCACCACCTAACAGGGATGATACACAATACTGGAAGGGCCTTTAGGTCACAATCATATACCTCTCAGCATGGGAATCCCTATGGGGGTCGCTCAAGCTCAACTGCCTCCCTCACTGAAATGTCTGGCTTCGCCTCGCCATTAGCATCACAGTTCCCTAGTCGCCTTAATCCCAACCTTCTTCTCCTTAGCCAACTATACAATGAGTTTAGGACTTCGATGGATACAAATAATTATCTCTTCCAACATCTCTGGAGCTTGATCACGGGAACCTCTCTATAGGTGAGACCATACATATCCCCTTCCTTTGCTAGCTGATCACAGGTATTGACACTGTGGGTACCTTCCTAGAACGCCTGGAGACTACTAACCCCTCCAATGCTACATCACCCCACACAATCCTTACCCTGCCCTTGCCTAACCTGGAGGCATTGGTCAGAGACCTAGGCGTCAGCATTACTGTAGTTACCACCTCCCACCCTCCTCTATCATATTAAAACTAACCACATAAAACCAAACCCAAGTGACACCTATTGCTCCCACCCAGAATCGCTTTGACCTCAATATGACCTACTATGACACCAAGACCAGGTATGGGTATTGTGACCCTGAAGCATTTGCCATCAAGCACTCAGTGTGAGTCCTCCCTGGGTATATCAGGCACTAACAGGAATGCATCTCGGTAAGGCATAACGATGGTAACTCAAATCTCAAACTGTCTTGACTTCAAGTCAGTATTACTACTGGAGATCTTGATAAGTTGTTTAACAGCAGTCTATTAGTATATTGCCAGCCTCACTAAGTTGTAGACTTACTTGCTTTAGTTTCGTGCGAACTGAAAAGCAGTAACTGCTCAATCAAGTATAATGAAAACTCTTTCTGTCAAAGTCTGCCCTGTCTAAGCTCCAGAGTGGCAGTCTTAAATACATGATCTTGCTTTTCCAAAGCTTTCCATATCCTTCTATTTGATTTCCAATCAACAGATATAACCAAGCTCCCCTTGTAAAGTCCTCCAATAAAACAAATGCCTCATGCAGCTAAACGGTACTGCAAACAAAATATGTGTTATCCCGATATATAAAACAAAACATAAGCCATATTGCGTATCAGCCTGATACAAGAAACCCAACATAATACAAACTAGGTATCAAACCATACTTGAAACCAATCATAAAGCAAACTAACCACTTACTAGCCCTGCTAATTTCCGTTAGCCTTGTCAGCCTAAACAATAGTAACCAATACCAGTTATACTCACACTCTTGTGATGCCCAAACCTACAATGGGGGGAAATACCCAAACCCTTCCACCTTCCTCCCTAGGGACTAGGACTCTGCGCACTCTAAATCAAACCCTCCTGCCTCCTATACTATGATACTTTTGCTTTTGGCCAACCAGACATTGGGAAATGTAAGAATAAGGAGAAGAAATGTGCTACAACAGCACAAGTCGTCATGTCCAATACTAGTAGCAGCCCTCCGAAAGGCCCTCCCTCATTGACTGCTGAAAAAGAGTCAGTTCATCCCCCTGTAGACTCTGCCCCTTCCCCCTACAGATACACTAACTATAGCTGCCACTGCTCCTGACCTATTCACCTTTGTCCATACGCAAGCCAAGTGCTCCCACCTCTCGCATTCACTGCTTTTGTGAACAGCCGAGCATCACTCACCCTCTTGGGCTGTAATCTCTTGACTGTAGTTACCACCTCCTCCTCCTACTCTGACGCCTTAGTTCTTAGGCTTAACCAAGCCTTGACTATTGGCAACCACCACTTTTGGCAATTTCGCCCTGCATCTCATAAGATACAGCTTACCATTCATGACCTTCCGACTACCTAGCTCCCTCCTGATCAAGTAGAGGTTTTTACAGGCGTTTTCTGAGTCTACCTGTAATGCTATGATGTTACTATCTTTTCAGCCCACTTGCTTCAACCAGACCAGGACAAGAGGGTACTCAAGAAGTGTTTCACATATAGGAAATGATAGAGATTATATCTTGTGATAGTATATAGAACTGGGAGGTTACTAAATGACGACAACCGATTCAGGCGAGACGTAGTGTCTATAGCAGAGCTGCTCAACCTCTGTAAATGATCTAGACGACAAACAAGGAGTACTGAGACATTTGATAATCTGAATGCATCTCTACATAAGTGCATAGATGCCATAAAGACTGTTATCTAGACTAATCACCTGGTATTCCTTAAGAGGTTTGCAAATAGGCTATATCGACCTGAACTTGGTTCTTTAGGCAACTGAATTAAAGGGAATCTACTGGTGGAGGGGTTGATACCCTCTGATTAATAGGTTATTTTGGGATCATTGGATCGAGCGGGGTATACATCTTCAGGTTCAAATGGTGTTTCAACTTTCTAATACTGTGGTTGAATTGTCTAAAGGATAATTCATATATAGGGCCAACATAAGTGCTGGCAAAAGTGTATAAATACAATCTGTCCCTATAGTTAAGGGATCACGCTCCTCACACTCAATTTTCTTGCAGATTGAAATTCCTGGCCCTTTCTAGCTGATCAAAACCTGGCTTTTTTGTGTAGCAACCACCATGATACAGTAATTCCTGACACTCCCTTGAGCTTAACTCTTTAGCAACAAAGATCCTGTCTCTGAGTAATAGTAATGGCCACCACTTCCACTACACCCTCCAGGTCAGCCTTGTGCACCTAGAACCGCACTGCCCCCTATACAGCTCACACCTCTCCTGCCACCACAGCTAGCCCCCTGACAGAGTACCAAATTGCTACACAAAATCACCTAGGCGCTACAGTCACTCAGTTCAGTGTGTCTCCTGTACCCATTACACCATCTGACACCTCTCTCCTCCACACCTTTCCGATGGAGAGGTTACTTTCATCCCACTCCTATCCTCCGCCATGTCATGATTGATGACTAAGCAAGGCAGGTTTTCACATGATTCATAGTTATGTGTCACAAAGGTAGGATATTTTCGTGCTATAAATCATTAAGAGTTATGGAGTTGCATATGATGCACACTAGTGCAAATATTGTTATATTGTCTGATTGGTTGATCGTGCGTATGACTCAAGCTTGTTAGTTAAATGATGTAATGAGTTTCACACATGACTCACATTATAAGTCATGGGTTTCGTGCATGTGACCATTGTGGGGCACATGACTTGTTTTATGAGTTATGATAAGTTTTAATACGTTGTGCAGTTGACTCTGGAGAGTAAGCCCATGGGTTCATAGTATTACTCAGTATGAGTCATAGAGGTCGTCTGAATTATAAGTATGAGTCACTAACGTTAGGGTTGAGGCAAGAGTGCCTATATAAGGGGCTCAAGGTGGCCTATAGCTAGGTCATGCTTTGCTTCCCCTATTTTCATGCCTGTACGTTTGGCATCACTATGTGAAAAGTGTACTTGGTTCCCACGATCCTACCCTTACCTTTCCTCGCTTAGATCCTTACATACTCTAAGCCTGGTCATCGCGCAAGCCGGTCCACCTCCTCCCCCTCGTTTTGCCTCTGCTCCTACTCCACTCTCAACTACTGCCTCCACTAGACCTCCCCTGCTACCTAAGGTTCCGTTCTTCCTTCCTTGATGAGACCAAGGAATACATCAACCACTCATCTACTCCGGTCCCCACACTCTCTCCCACTAGCCTCGATGACCTCTCCACTCGCGAGATTACCTTGATCCCGCATTTATGCGGTGCCCTCTGCGCAATTTCTGCTCTCCGAGCCTATCTTAACTCCCTTTCCTCTGCAGTCGCACTTCTCAGTGCCAGCTTACCCAACTCCACTTCCTCAGCAGACCCTGTGGCCCCCAGCCTCACTACAATCCATTCTGAGCTTAGTGACCTGTCTCACTATATTACACTTGCCTCCCCTTCCACCTCTAGTACTGCCCCCGCTATTCCTGGTGGTCCTGGCACGACCCAGAGACGCCCTGGGCCCCCTTCTGCCCCTCTTCCCCCACTTCCTGCCCCTGGCATTGAAGGCACCCCCCTGGTAATTCACGTTTTCTCTGGCGATGAGTTCCAGGACTGTGATACTACAGCCACCTCTTATGTCCAGAATGTGGTAGGAAGAAGGAATTGGAGAAAGTCTCCAGTAAGCCCACCGTTTGTGGCCAAGGTTGCGGCAGCAGCTGCCACCTAAGCGACCCTGGCCTCCTCCAGCTCTGGCTCCCATTCCCCTCAATCACAATCATTGCCCTCTCCACCCCCCCTTACCACTGCAACTTCCAGGTTTTTCGCCCCCATTTCCTCAGCAGCCTTCCACCCACATGCAACGGTCATATCTGGCCTTCTTCTTGACCTGGTAGCTGCAGTATTAGTTGATACAAACTACGCCCTCCCCCCTGGATTCAAGGCCGCAGTCAATGATCAAGGCTCAGTCCCCCTCACTAGCCTCAATGGCCACGTACCTGCCCTCTCTTACACACCCTATTTTGAGGCCATCCGCAGCTGGCTTAATCAATCTTTTCAAGTCGGCCACAACCCTAGCTCCCCTTCCGTCCTGCTCCCACAGCTGTTCAGATAGCGATCCACTCTGTCCTCTCCCCTTGCCTCTATGATAATGAAGATAACCTCTTCTCCCACCTCTCCACGTCAATACTTAACTCCACTGGTGTCCCCATCCTCTCCGCTAGGTTCCTTAATATGGACCCGGCCTCATGCCTCAAACCCTCCTGCACGGTAGTTATAACCAATGCCCCCATAGCATGCCTCCTCCCTCCTCACAGATGTTCCTCTATTCTCAGGTAATAGAAGGTATGAGAGAGCCTTCTCATCCTCCCCTTACCCACAGTGCCACAACTGCGGGGCCTTTGGTCATGTGGCTCCCCGATGCTAAACCCCTCACCCAGTCTCCAACTTCTGCTCCCTCTACCATCGGAGAGCCGACCACAGATGCTCCCCTCTCTCCTGCCCTAAGCAGGGCAATACTAAAGCTTTACTCAGCTGATGCCTGACCTCCTCCCCACGCTGCCAAAACGGCGAAAGGGATCACTACGCCTGTGATCTAGACTGCCCCATTGGGCCCCTTCCTCCCTCACCTGCACCTCCTGCCGCCTAGCCTTCCACAGATAATGAGGAGATGGATGTCTTGCCAGATCTCCCCACATGGCGTCACAATAGCCTCACACCACACAACACCGCGTCTAGGTCCCTTGGGTCCTGCTTTTGACCTAACTACTCTTAGGCCTATGAGGCGCGCCTAGTCTACTCGTTGCATATACAGGTTTTCCTCCCGTCATGGTGCCCCGCACACACAGGTGGAGCTCAGCCCCATTCCTGCCTATTGTGATCCTATGGGCTCTGCCCAGTAATGGATTACAGAACTTCCTCCCCCCCGCATAGGGTGCCTATCGCCTCCTCCTTCTGCTCCCTTGCTCAAACCAACTACCTGGTCAGTATGTATGTGTTTTTAACCTTTTTTAATTCTTTAGTTGAACCTTCCTTTCCAGTTTCTCTGGTGTGTATCCAGGATCTTCTGTTTTTTCGAAGACTTGTTCCTACCTAGGCTTGCTTCAAATCTTTCTCCCCCCCTTGTTCCTACCCTAAAAAGCCATGGGTGGCCTGCTATGTTTCCTCTGTCCTACTGTCTATGAGCACCATACTGCCCCTTTTTTTTGCAAGATATGACACTATGGGCCTTGACTATTTCCAGACAGAAAGGCTGTTTGGGTTTTCTTTTCCGCCCCTAAGGGTACACACCTTGTATTCTCTCCATGACAGGGCACCCTTCTTTCGTACTATTTCTCCTTTTGAATTGTTTCCCCTGAATGGATATCCTGTTCTTTCCTTTGATGACTTGAATATCCACCACCCCTCCTGTGACCCGTTATGGGCCAACTCTCCTTCCAAGTTAGCTGTTTTTTTCACTTACATCTCTAGAGTTGTCGAGCTTGGCTACCACCTCTTGAACACTCCTGTGGTCTTCACCCACTTCCCTTTGGCAGGCTGGGGCAGACTGTCTGTTTTTGATCGTATCTTGGCCTCTCCTGCATTCTTTGCTTTTTTCTCCTCATGGAGCACAACCCTCCCCTCGACCGGCTTAGGCCATGTCCCGATTTGGCCCACCTTTAGACATCCTAAAGACACACAACCAGCTCCATGCGCTTACTGGACCTTGACGGACTTGGCCCCCCTGTCACCCTTGCTTGAGGAGTTGACAGTCCCAGACGCCCGCCTCCTCCCGACCTCCGCTTCACTATCCTTATGGTTTGAAATCAACTTTAGTTGCATTCTCACCCTTCTCCGCAACCATACCTCCTTCTCGGGTCATACCCCCAGGCCCAAGCCCTGGGGGTCTCCCCTCCTCTCCACCCTTGAGAAAGAATACCACTGCACTGCCCGCAAAGCACCCTCTTCCCACTCTTGCTGCGAAATCTCTGGCGCCAGACTCACCCACCTCGCCTACTTCAAGGCTATTAAGAGACCAAACAAGGCCTACTGTACCTCCCTCCTCCTGAATGCCTGTAACGGGGGCACCCTATAGGAAGATGGATCCTAAGGTTGTGACCGCACCAAAAGACTCAATGCAAAGTTCACAGAAGGTAAAGATAAAAATAATTGAATCAAATGATAAAACTTAATATCGTCAAGCCAGAGCTTCACTCAATTCAAGTCTTCTCGAGAGGATAGTTGGTTATCAGAGTAGA
>QFET01019180.1:0-22644 GCA_003316355.1 Tuber calosporum | reverse complement strand
TCCTTTCCTTTATCTCTCTCTTTGTTGTTCTGTTATCGAAATCGTTGCAGATTCTTGTCTTTCCCGTCCTTTCTTTTTCCCATCGTAATTCATATATTTTTGGGCATCGCCGTACCCAGTTGGGTATTAGACATCGGGGTTTTTTTTGGCATGACAGTTACGATATGGCGTGTTATCTTCGGGGGTTTCAGGCGGAGACCCAGAAATACCCAACAAATTGTTTATGCCTCCAGATAAGCTCTGGACGAATGGCGAGTGATGTCCGCGAGTGGATCATAACATTTCACAGAATTCGGGGCATTTGCTTTTTGATTCAATCTTACCAATCTAGATAGGGCCAACTAAGGCCATTGTCGACCCTACCATTGTTCCGGCAAGTTGCCCCCCTATGGTGCTCTGGGGGTCTCACGGTCCGCACCCGCATAAGTCCCCGTCCGTGTTCCACCATTTCATTACCACAGTATCTAAAGTAACAGCGCTTTTAAAGACTAAACGAAAGCTCGGACTGGATAAAAGGAAAGAAATAGGCGCCCAAAAGCGATTATATAAAAGATCCGGCCCCGCCTGCTGCGCGCTTTCTCAGGCAGTAAACTATCACATCTCCCTTCCGCCGAGAGTCGTCATGGGCATGACTATTAAAGAATCGTTTACACTCCTCGTACTCTGTTTGTGGCCCTAGATAGCTCTTGATAGTATCTTCTAGCGCCCCGAAGAAAACCAACCGATCTGGCCACTGATGGGCCTTTTCTTCCAACACGCGCTTCATTGGATTCCTGCCCGTTGAGGGGGGAGTTGGGAATTGGGTTTCTAGGAACTCTGTGGGTGAGGCGTAGAAACGATCCGCCTCATCGAGATAAACTAATTTTTCCTCTGATGACAAGCTATTTCAAGATTAGTGGCTAACCAAGGCAAACAAATAAAATAGCATATACCCTATCGGCGGCTCACATCCGAGCGCCCACATCTCGCCATCGCCCATTACTGAGCTTCTCCACCCTGTAGAATGGCAGGGCATCAAAAAGCCCACACTGTTCCACTTTCCTGGGCTATCAACATGGCCAGTTTTTCTCAACCATTCCACAACGTCAACGACACCGCGCTGATGTACTTGAGTTGAATACCACGCGAAAGGTATATTCAACAAAATCATCCCTATCAAAACCCACTTCTTTATAGATGTTCTCCAACCAAGATTTTCGAATTTGGCAGCAGAAAGTACGTGCAAAATCGGAAGCAGCGGATAGATAAAGCGGAACTCCTTGTGAGAGATTAAAGAGTACGCAGACGTTACTAGAACAATCGTGGAAGCGAGTTGAAATCCGGCCGCCGTTCCATGCTCCATCGGGGAGCGATTGAGGAATGAGTAAAGTGCGTACATAGTAACTGGCAGGAATGAAGTCAAAAGTAGCGGCAGCCCCTGGGACAAGTAATAGTGCCACGGGCTGCTCCCATAAAATACCGACAGGCTTTGTACTAGATTAAACTCAAGAAACTTCATTTGTGGCAAGGTCCAAACACCATAATACTGGTGGTCGGCAAAGGCATTTAATACCAGCGCGGTAACCCTGGACACTTGTTAGAGCCAACTAATGGTAAGGTTTCTAATGGCCAAGAGCTAATTCAAACGTAACTTACCCTACCGTGACGACCTCAGTAACAATACGCACTCTATCCCGGGAGCTGCTATGATAGATCAGGAACAATCCCAGACTGGACCAGATTAGGACATTAGTTGGTCTGAGGATGCATGCAAATGCTGCAAACAATAGCGAAATTTGAAGTTCCCTACGAGATTATCAGCTGCATATCTCCGGCCGGCTCTCATGCGATGCCTACTTTCGGTCAATTTGCCCCTCGACAACAATGCTCTTTGAATCCCGTTTCTTTGTGACGAGTTGCGGCCAGGGCCAGTAGTACAACGCGATAGTAGTTATACTCGTCTCAAGACTGTTCGAGAACGTCCTGGTGGAGCAAAAGAAATGGAATGCACTGCCAACACTGAACCACAACTGAATTCCTACCCAGCTTACATAAGATTCTCCATTGCTGAGATACCGGATAGAGCATAATATACGCACACTAGTCCATCCAGCAGCACCTCCGAATAGCTTCCCGGCGAGCTTCGCAGTAAAGTAATCGCCCAACGCAGCGAAAACTGATTGCAGGACCTTGGGCGCAAGGGCTAGAACCTCGGCCCTAGTTGAAGTTTGTAATCCGACGAGGTTACCGATAAAGTCTGAGGACTTGTAGACGGCAGCGAAGAGTGCTGGGTGAGCGATTGACCTCAATTGGTACCTCCATTCCTAATTCGCTAATTAGAGCTTTCGCCCTTGAGGCAAAAGGGGATATTCTATACCCAAGTAAGCCAACCCTCGTCGAATACCATTTTCCACGCCGGCTCTAGTGACTGGAAGAATTCATCTGGCTGGAAGAAGGTTCGAATAGTAAGCGCATTCAGAAGTCGGAAAGAGAGAATGGTAAAGAAGATTAAGGAGGTAGATGAAAAGCGTAAGACCCTGGGGTCTGGGCTTTTGAGAGACATGATATAGGAAGAGAGGTGTTGTGTGTCCTTTTGGTCCGAAGCATAGGATGGAGTGGAATAAAGGGGAGAAGGAAAGAAAGGGCAACGACCGATTTCTGACCTTTATCCACGGGTGTCACTTCCTTAGACCGGAGCGAGCCGGTGAGCCTCAAAGCTTGGCGAGAATCTCTTCTATGAGAATATCTCCGACACTAGTTATCAAGTTTATTCCTATATATAGAGGAGACACCGCCCTAACGGGCATACGGACACTAGGAAATTCAAAATACCGGCACTTTACAGTTGGAGGGTCAAAGCAGAAATACCATCGCAAAGAGTGCCACTCCCCATCCCCTAGAATCTAGTAGGCAAAATTCCTAAAGTATTGCCTGTTGTTGAAGTGGCTACAATAATTGGCATTTTATTGGCTAAATAACATTGGGACCTAACAAATCCAGGCCCTGCTTCTACTCTTCGGGTATCCGCATTCACAGAATCCGAACATGATGAAACGTCGATATAAAACAAACCCTACACGGAATGAATTATAAACCTCCATATCTTAACTTCTATCATATAGCCTGCGTCTTGAGAATCCTACACCCATTAACTAAAATCCCCTCTTCCTCATCGCTGGGGTGCTCGGCCGTTTAACAACCCCAGTCTGGGTGCCCATTCTCTTTTGTGCCACGGCAGTCATTGGCCTCTTGACTGATGCCGCGGCACGGGCATTTGCTGCGTCCTCCTCTGCTCTGGCCTTATCTTCTGCCATCTTCGCCTCAATCTCCATTCTTTGGTTAATTTCGTTTTCCGTTGTTCTCCTCTCCCGAGTAGAATAGCCCTTCTCTTTGACACTATAGAAAACACCACCAAGTTCTGCAAGCCAGTGTGGATCTACCGCAGTCACAGTTGACATATACTCCTTGCTTGTAAGGATGAGCTCGTGGTAAACTACAGAGAATCAGCGGTTACATTTATTTCAAGGTTGGTGGGTTTTAGTTACTCACCAACATAATCTGGCAGGTAGCCCAATCCATATAAACTACTTGTCGGATGCAGCTGCACAGTGACACTAGTTCTCAGATTCGTGTACTCTCCGATACCCTTAACCTTAGCTGCTTGATGATAATATCCAGAACAAATGCATTTCCTAATAATATCCCAATCGGTCCCGCAACTATTCAACTCCATCTTTTGAAACTTCATGATGTCCATTAATTGGTTGCGGATTTCTTTTGCCCTTCTTAACGCTTTCGGCTGCAAGAAATGCTGAATACACCATCGATCAGAGTATCCGTTTGACTTCCATTGAGTGTATACGTGCAATAGCGTAAGATGATCGGACTCTGCGACAAAGAACTTTTCTCTTGCTTGGTCGGATTCCTCCTGCCGCTCCTTCGGGCGGTAGAATACGCTTGGCACCGAGAGCATGGAGACAATAGTCAACATTTCCTCGCCGCAGCTATACTCTCCAGACATAATGATAAGCTTTGATAACGAGGGGTCCATTGGAAAGCTCGCCATCGTCTTTCCAAGAGTGGTGAGTTCGCCAACATTATTCAAGGCCCCTAAAGCCCAAAGGTCGAATAAGCTCGTTGTCATCGTATCCTGGGGAGGTGGATCCATAAAATCGAACTCCAACAAGTCCTTGACCCCCAGGCTCTTCAGCATGAGGACTGTATTGCTGAGGTTTGTACGCTGTATCTCAGGAATCGTCTGTAGGTACATCTCGTTTCGGAAGGCCTGTTCGGTATACAATCGATAGGCCTTTCCGGGTCCAGTACGGCCAGCTCTCCCGGATCGCTGTGAAGCATTGGCTTGGGATATCGGAGTAATCTGTAACGCATCCATACCCATCCGTGGATTGTATACTTTTAGCTTGGAATATCCAGCATCAACAACGTACATAATACCCTCAACCGTCAAACTGGTCTCGGCGATGTTGGTGGCTACGATTACTTTTCTCGCTCCGCCCTCTCCGCGCTCGAATATTTTGGCCTGTAGATCTGCCGGCATCTGTGAATAAATAGGGAGGATATTCAACTTCGGAGGGTTATTCAACTGCTTGAGTCGCTCAGCAATTGCTTCACAAGTAATTTCGATATCCTCCTGCCCAGTCATAAACACGAGGATATCGCCTGCTCCTTGGCCGATATGGATTTGCAACACCTGTTTGACAGCAGCGTCGACATAATCTTCGCAAGGGGATTTTGACCAAAGCACATCCACGGGAAATGTGCGCCCGGGGATGATATACTCTGGCGCGCCACCATAAAACCGAGAGAACCGTTCAGCGTTCATGGTGGCAGAGGTAACAATCAGTTTTAAATCCCTACGGCGAGCAAGGATTTTCTTGATCAACCCCATAAGCACGTCAGTGTTTAGCGCCCGCTCGTGTGCTTCGTCCATAATGATGCATGAGTACTTGTCCAGATTTGGGTCAACTAAGCTCTCACGGAGGAGGACGCCATCCGTCATATCTGTAGTCTCCACGTTAATATACCGACAGTACTAGCATACAGTTTCTAAAACTTACACTTGATAACTGTCTCATCGCTAGTACAATCTTCAAAACGAATAGCATATCCAACCAAGCCACCCAATCTCACTTCCATCTCCTCACTCACACGCTTTGCTACGCTCATCGCCGCTACTCTTCGGGGTTGGGTGCATCCTATCATCCCAAGCTTTCCATATCCGTCCTCAAATAGGAATTGAGTCAATTGAGTTGTCTTGCCCGAGCCAGTCTCCCCGACAACAACTACTACCTGGTTATCCCGGATAACCCGCAGGGCATCCTCCCGAACAGCAAAGGCAGGCAAAAATTCTCTCTGCTCTCTCAACGTCCTACTCTTTGTAAACTCACTATTCCCTTCGCTTGGCCTTTGCTTGCTTATGTGGTCGGCAAACTTCGACCCGCCGGTTTCCTCCTTCCCATTACCGGTGGGCGCCGCACTATCCCCGTCGTCATCCTCCTTTATCCCCAGTACATTCCCTAGTGCCGTGCCAGCAATGTTCGTAGCTTCTTGTGCCTGTTTTTCCCTTTCCCTTCGTTGCCTCCTTTCCTTGACCAACAAACTCCCCTTCTTACTGAATATAGCCATATCGCTCTGGGGGTCTCTAATTGCAGGCACAGGGTCAAGTTGCTTTGTGAACACCTTTCGTCCGTCCAAGAAGGGTGGCTTTAAATCGTGCACGAGTAGGTGAACTCGAACTTCCTCCTCATCATCAAGGTCATCGTCATTATAATCGGCTCTTTGGGCGACTCCAGATGTGAGCATTCGATTAGTCTCCCATGCATCAACGTCCTTCATCTTCTGTTGCGCTCGGGCAGATATACGCTTCCCTTGCTTTCTCTCAAGAAGGGCCTGTTCACGCTGCTGGTCTGCCCAGGAATTATCGGCCGATCCAAATGGATTGTGATATTCGTCTCCAAAAGCATGCCCTAGTTCATCAGACGCATACCAATCTCGGTCAAGAGCCGAGTCGTCTTCCTCATTTATACTAGGCACATCCTCGGGGTCACGGTCGAAAGTATTGTGCATACGAGGAGTGGCATTTCCAAACCTCGATGAGCGTGATGTTGAAGGGCGGGCGCTCGCATACCGTTCCGTGTTCCGTACATCCACGTTTCGTAAAGGCGTCGGGTCTTGTCTGCGGAGATTCTGAGGTGTATACCTGGAGTTATCACGGTAATGCCTTGAGTCTTTTGGACAGGAACCTCGCAGATATCCTCTCCTACCATCGCCTCTATCGTCTCTCCCACCCTCACCACCACCACCACGCCGTGCACGATGGGCGTTCAGTCGTTCCCGAGCTTCTCGCGAAAGGCTTGGGCCATGAGATGGCGTCTCTATCCGCCGCTCTCGGATATGTCGTCCCCCAATCGGTATAGCGGGTTTCTTGAACTCAATCTTCTCATCTCCATTGTTCCCTTTTGGATTGCCTTCGGGCTCTCCATCCGCAGCGAAATCCAGTTTGATTCTTTTTGCAAGCCGATCTAATCCCAATCGAGATTCTTTCTTCCCACCCTCCTCTCCATTGCTTCCACCCCTATCCACCTTCCGTGCAAGTAGCAAACCTCCCGGCAAAGTGTTACCCGTGTCCGTAGCTCTCTCTGGTGCACCAAACGTTGAAGATTCGCTAAGGCCAGATCCCCCATGAACTCGATCGTACCTATCCCTTGTTTTGACCTCTTCGAATATTTCAGTCAAGAAATCGTCAGGATAGCGACCAAGCCCCTTACAAGCCAAAATAAAGGTCTTGGGGCCAGGCTGATCGCGAGCTATCTTAATAATATTCCGTGCAAGGTAGTCGTTAACAGTTTGAGAGTTTTGCTGACGAGAGATCTGGATGGCAACATGATGAGTGTATTTGTCGTTTAGGCCATGGGGAATATCATCGGCCATGACAGAAATTATAAGAGCTGTAGCCCCTCCTTGCGGATGTTTGCCGGCTTTTCCGACCTATTGTTTTCTGGGGAGGGTATATCTGAATCGAGTGCAAGATGGGGTAGAACTCTTGGTCGGTGTATGACGAGATGATTGTGAAAATTGCCGTAGGGTTACGGTATGGGTAACACATTGGGAAAGGCACAGGGACTGAATTCAAAAGCTCAGACAGAGCCTCCAAGCCACAGTTCTAGTCCATTGAGTTTCTGGGATTTCAAGACAAGATCTGATTCAAGAATCTGATTAGATCCTTATAATACCTTGGCATCCGATTAAGGATTAGCGTTAAATCCAGCATTGGCTGCCAGCGAAGGTTGGCAAGAAAAATTGTGTTGAATGCGTCCAACATGCGAAACAAGCTAAAAATATTGGTCGAAAAGTGTCCGCAGACTGCCACTGGTCCAAGTGTTTGGTCTTCGCTGTTCCTGCCCCAGAGACTTCCCCCCCCTCCTCCTCCTCCTCCCTCCCCCAATATCATACATAATATTATGATATTATGTATCATACCTCTGCCTCACACTCCAACAAACCCTTTCCCTTTCCTCTGCCCCTACCCCTCCTCCCTTCTCTCGCTAAAACCCTTTTCATCTCTCAAACCTCCACTCGCTTTTCAGCATCGCTGTGTTCCTGTCACTCGCTGGAATCAGCTCAGCTTCCTCCCCTTTCTTCCTAATATCTGCTAGCTTCACATTTTTTAGAAACTCTAGCCATCCTGTCATTCACCATGTCGGTAACAGATCATCCGTTTCGTGACATCAATATCATAGCCTCTACTTCCCATTACACATTTCGCTCACCATCTTCCCCCAATGCACCAGCCCTTGTTGTCGCCAGACCTTCAGGTGCTATGCAAATGACCCGTTCCCCAAACACCATGGGTGGGAAAAGGGTTACCAGCATTGCTGGAATTTTGGGAATTGTCCATTTACGTCTTGGTAGGATGTTTTTCATTGGTTTCCTTTTGTAGATGGAGCTTCATTTTCACGATATTCTAGGTTGAGTTGAGCTCATTAAAGTTTGATGTGTTAGACAAATACATCGTTATCATTACCAAAGCTGTTCAAGTGGGGCGCATACGTGGCCAGGCTGTCTACAAAATTGAATCCACCGAGTTCCTGCCATTGCAGGAGAGAGTTTTACACGTATGACCTCCCCGTACCTTACTAATAACTCTCCCAAGTTTTAGGCCTACTGTAGCAAACTTGGTAGGGATTTTCAGCTGACCAACGTGACAATTTAACTTTAGGATCCCGATGAGGACACCTGTCTCGAGTTGCTTACAGCTCATCTTCGCACTGGTCCTATGTACTTTTCTTACTCCTTCGACTTGACCAATAGCTTTCAGCGACAGTCGAACGCGGATCTCTCACTTCCTTTTTGGCAAAGGGTATGTCCTTGCAGATGATCCACAATCAATCCGCGACTCACGTGGATATATCTGTGACATAGAACTGACAGGCAATCCCTAGGCCGACGACCGATTCTTCTGGAACAAATATCTACAATCCGATCTCATCAGTTTGCGTAACTCCTCCCAGGCTATAGATCCTTACATTCTTCCCGTCTTCTTCGGATACCTGAATATCACGACCACAGCCATCAAGTCTACACCCCTGACATTTGTTCTTATCACAAGAAAGTCTCGTCATAGGGCAGGAACTCGGTACTTTACTCGTGGGATAGATGAATCGGGCAATGTAGCAAATTTCAACGAGACAGAGCAGATTACCATTATCGGTGATTCTGCTAGTGGGTTGGCTGGTTACGATTCAAGCTCCATCTCCTCTGGAAGTAAGCAACAGGTGCAGGTTCTCAGTTATGTTCAAACACGAGGCAGCGTCCCGGTATACTGGTCAGAGGTCATCAATCTTCGTCGAGTTCCGGAGCTGAAAGTGAGGTCTGTCGACCTAGCATTGAACGCCGCAAAAAAGCACTTCGATGAGCAGATAAAATTGTACGGCGATAATTATCTGATCAATCTCGTCAACCAGTCCGGAAGGGAGGCAAGGGTGAAGGCAGCGTACGAAAATGCTGTCAAGGAACTAGTATCCTCACCCACAGAGCCAAAGGAGAGTCCCGAACCCACGGGAGCAAATAAGTTGATAGATCACCTACATTATATCTACTTTGACTTCCACCACGAATGTCAAGGCATGAAATGGCACAGGGCTCAGGTACTATTGGACAACCTGGGCGACGGGCTGTATGACCAAGGCTATTACCACTCAGTTGAGGGAAATGCAACAACTTCGAACTCCATAATAATGAAGCGCCAAAGCAGCGTTATGCGGACCAATTGCATGGATTGCCTCGATAGGACCAACGTGGTCCAAAGCATGCTTGCAAGGTGGACGCTCAATCGGCAGCTAATGGATATTGGCATTCTAGATAAAGGAGAGAACACGGCCAATTTTGAGAATTTCGAGGTAATGTTTAGGAATGGTAAGCGCAACCACCTTGATTACGAGGAGCAAACTAACGTCCTCCAGCATGGGCGGACAACGCCGATGTAGTGAGCCGTGCCTATTCAGGCACCGGAGCTCTCAAAACTGACTTTACCCGAACGGGAAATCGCACCAAGGCTGGAGCTCTCGCCGATGGTAGGAATTCTATCACCCGGTACATCTACAACAACTTTGCAGATGGCCCTCGACAAGACTCCTATGATCTTTTCCTTGGCAACTACACGCCTTCGACTTCCCCGTCATCTCTCCTCTTTGTTGACCGTCGCCCGATCATAATACAAAGTGTGCCGTATATTCTTATGGGAGCATTGTTCCTTGACTTTGCCACGCTATTCTTTCCTGACCTCAACGCTGCGAATTCCGGAGGTGGCAACGTGGGTGCCACTACCAAATCCGGCACTCGTTTCGCCACTAAATTTTTTGTCTTCATCTGGACCGTGATCGCCGCACTGGCCGCACAATTTATGTTGAAATACGCCTTGCTATACGTCAACTGGCCTAAACTCTCACCTCCAGGATTTGCCATCGAGGGTTACAACGATGCGTTAAATAGAGCAAAGAAAGATCCCTTGATTGGCAAATGGGTTGGCAAACAAAGCGGGCATGAGAGAGGCGCAAGTAGCATTAGGCTTGTACACTTGGAGGAGGGAAAAAAGCGGATTGAATAGAGTCGTTGTCAAACTGTCGAGTACGAGCATCCCGGGGATATTAGCCGGAAGCATTTTTTCTCTCTACAGTATTTCCTTTTTTTTTCCTTCCATTTTCTTGACCTCTCTTTTCTCATTCTTCATTTCAAGCCTGGGTATTAGCACTATCCTGTGCCCAAAAGTTTGCAGGGTGGGCCGCGAGGGTCTTGAAATTTCAACAATGTTTCTATTGTTCAATGGTTCTGGAAGCCTTTCCTTTTGGGGGTGTGATGGGCCAGGAATAAAATGTTTCTTGAGGTCGAATTGTATGTGCAAGGTTATGTTCAGCAACTTACTGTACTCGCGCGTCTTCGCCAAGAACACTGAATTTCGGAGAGGGAGAGCACTGGCACTGTCGTGTCCGGAAAATTCTCGATCCTTGTATCATAACAGATTCCAGCCACCACTCCATTATTAAATTACTACCATTGGATCATCAAAATTATTACACATTATGTAAAAGTATGGCAGAAATATATCTGATTTTTGTGATTCTAAACAGAAAGGATAAACTATCAATATTAGGGTGAAATTTCCAAAAAGAAAAGAAAAACTATCTATTATAAAAAAGTATAATATTATGAAATTATGGATAAACAAGCTCCGTCGCCACTATCCTCCTGACCATGCTCTTCGCCTTCCTATTTAGGAAGGTGTTACTGGGTAATTACACAACAAAAGAACCCTCACAATCCTACAAAACTGAACTTGGAGTTTCATAGGCTTGTGGACATGAACAACACCCCCATAGGCTAGTGTCCCACCTGGCCTCAGTTATAAACACCGCCCAAATGTTCCTTGGTCCTCAAAACAAGAGAAAGAGTCTGCCTTGTTTCCCTACGACTGTGACGATAAAAAATTGTGAGAGATTAGTTATTGTTTTGATTTATTTCTTGTTTGAGTTGTTGAGTTTTTGCTATAATTTTATCATATTACAAGTATCATGTCATGGGATCTTTCCCGAGTACAGCTGTTGTACTTAGGGTGTGAGCATAAGTCTGTCGAACTCTTGGCAGCAAATTCCATAGTAAACACCGCCAAGAGTTCGACAGACTTACCCTTCACCCCTGGTACATGTTTCTAAAGGAAATAAAATGGAGTAATAAAACGATGAATTGTATTTATTTTTACTGCTTCAAGTATCATACAATAGATAGAAACAAATAGTAACTTATCCTGCTTCCTACTGCCGCCGGCCCTGAGAGTCTGCATGGGCTGGGACCCATTGTCTCCTACGGTACAATAACTCTATCCGAGCAACAAACAGTTTCTCTCGAGTGACAATTGATGACGTCCTAAACCAGCCTAGCTCGGTTGCCACACAAACGTCAGAACCCCAAACGAACAAAGGCCCTTCTGTAAACACTCCCACTACACAACCACCCACCACACCAAAACATCGCCGTCTGGCTCCAATTCCTCACTTCAATGCTTTACTCTACAAAACGCAAGCTCCACAACTTAATAAATGGCCCACCAGCCCCATCAACAAGTATATCGGCGCCCAACACACCAGAAAAACAACCCACAGACCTCCCTACCCCTACTGCGGCCTTCGACGACAACGATGTCGTCCTCATCGCACCACCCGCAGGCGACGCAGCGAAAAAACGTCGTTTGGGCGGTCTAGGGAACCGCTCAAGGCCGAGCGTCCGCGCGGTCTCGCCCACGGGGTCAATCCGGTCCACGATTTCTACGGCTTCGGCTCAGCAGGTGCCGACTTACTCGCCGTGGGACCGGAACGCATTTTTGGAGAGATTGGGGACGTACAGGTTTGTGGATAGGTGGAGTGCGAAGCCGGCGGATGTTAATGAGGTTGAGTGGGCGAGGAGGGGGTGGAGCTGTGTTGATAAAAATAGGGTCCGGTGTGGGGTTTGTAAGAGGGAGGTAGTTGTTAAGGTTGAGTTGGATGAGGAACAAGATTCGGATATTAGTGAGTTTTATTTAACAATCCCAAGCGTTACAACGGAAGAGGGACTAATTGAGTTGTAGCTAAGGCAGTGGTGGAAAAGTATACGCAGATGATTGTCACGGAGCATGAGGGTCGGTGTCTTTGGAAGAAGCGTGGCTGTGATGGTTGGTTGTTCATTTTTTGTCCCGTTCCTTTCATTCCAACATTTCCTGAGAGCGGTACTTGATGTGGGTAACTCTAGATACTATCTACCGTCTCCAACTTGTGAACCCTTCCGTTTCCCGACCTTCCTTTGTCTCTCGTTACTCTTCCCTCCTACGGATCCGTCCGGAAATCCCCTCATCGCTCAGCTACCCGACAGCCGACCTCCCAGAGCACATCCTAGAAACAATTCACGAGAACACATTCTTGGTAGAAGAGCGGCACTCTGGGGCCCTTATCCTCGCGCTATTTGGCTGGCAGAACGAAGACCCTGGAATCCCTAGTCTCGTTACGTGTTCAACATGCTTCAGGCGATTAGGCCTATGGCTGTTTAGGAAGAAGGCCGTTTCCATCTTCGACTCAGTTGACGAACAGGAAGAAGCCAGTGTTTGCAGGCTAGACGTTATTGGGGAGCACCGCGATGTACCTTACCCCCCCCTCGTCAATTTAGGGTGCATTTGCTAACAGACTCCAGTACTGCCCCTGGATAAACCCCACAAACCAAGGCTCAGAACCAGGCTGGCAAATCATACTCCGCATCCTCCAGCAACAAAACAAGGGCCCGGCACTTGGCTCCTACAGCACCCAATCTTCACCACCCCGGGACTTGGAGCGCCCCGTAACCCCAGCAGAAAGAGACGCCGAAGATGAATCGAAATTGAAGAGATTGAGGAAGCTTGGCGCAATGTACCTTGGTTCCACCAAGAAGACCAAAGGCAAGGGCAAAGAAAACAAGGAACGCCCAAAGACACCAAAAACCCCAAAGACCCCTACTAAAGAGGTGCCTCCACCGAAAACTCCCAAGACTCCCAAGACCCCTAGCAGAGATGCGCCCAAGACGCCGAAAGCTTCGAAAACGCTGGGTCAGGACGCGCAGAAGACACCAGGGAGGAGCGAGGAGTGATGAGTAGATTCGAGTCGGTATTGAAGGGAGGGAGGGAAGGGGTTGTCATTAATTGGCGTTGTGTGTTTGTTATAAGGGCTTTTGATACTTTTCTTCGTTATTATTTTCTCTTTTTTTCTTTTGCTCTCTTTTCCTTCTCTTCATGGCGTCCTCTGACCACAGACAGATAAACTGGAAAGGGAAGAATTTTTTTTTTCGTGTTCTTGAGGTTTAGTTTGTTTTTCATTGGTGGGTCAGGTCTGTTACGATCACACGACCTGTTAAATACATCTTTTAGTGCTGTAGCTTAACTTACGCATCAGTCCCTTCTTTTGTCCCTATCATACAAGTATCGTAATATAAAAAGAATGTTTTATATTGAGGGGGGGGTATTCTGTGTTCGACAGGTATAATATCGTACAGCGCTGCATACTATAGGTAGGGGTATCGCCTGCCATATTTCTTCCCATCGAATCCTAAGCATCAACATCCCGCGAGTTGTTGTATCCTACGGATTGATCCCTTTATTTCAAATTGGTAGCCCCACTCGGTAGGCACCCATCATGCTATACAGTAGTTTTTGACCCTTTCCCCCCTCTATTTCTTCATTCTGACGTAAATTTTTAGAATATATTACCGGTATTGTGGTTTTCAACTTTTTCACGGCGAATTTTATTGCCATGATGTGATAAATGCAGCTTCTATAATCAACCCCAACATTCTTACCTAAATCTCTTTTATCCTCCTAGTGTAGAAATACGTTAATTGGCGAACGAACGAGTATCATTATCGGTGGATGACATTGTCCCCACAGTCGACCCTATCCTCCGCATCATCTACCTACTGTATTGCACAAAAAACTACTCGAGATCATCATCAGCCTTGGTTTTTCGCCCCTTGTATCATATATAGCTTAGGAAGGGCTTGATACAAACCCCGCCCTCCTATGTCCTCGACACCTTTGCGTTATCAGCCCTGTAGAAGACATAACCCAACATGCCTATCCTCAACAGCAACCATGAGTGCTCCTAGAAACTGATGGGAAGAGACCAGTCACACACATGCTATAGTACATAGCAAAGATATGATAAAGGAATAAAGGAGGAGAAGAAGGAATAAATATGCTCATCCCCACGTAAGCTTGATAAAAATAAAGTAATAGAAAAAGTGATAGAAGAGCCCCCAATGCGCCTAACGGAAGGAAAGAATATTCTAGTATTGTACAGAAACACGGAGCCCTAACTTAGGGTATTGGCCGAGTGGGCAAAGGATGGAGTATGTGGAAGGGGGAAAGAGCTTTCTATACGAGGCGAAAAAGGGCTGGGATGAAATAAAAACAATAGAAAACACCAGCATCATAAAGTTACAACCAAACAGTCCACGCATGTATCTACCGCATCCTCGACATCCGGAACGCAACCTCGGACTCAATCCTTGCTTCTAGATACCGCAAATTCGTGGTAGCCTCCCAAGTAATCGGATACGCCCTCTGCAGCTCCCCAATCCTCTCCCCGGCCGCCTGGCTGCCATTCCGCATTGCGTTATCTAAATCCTTCAGCACAGCGGCCAACGCATCAAAAGTCCTGGAAAACGGGTACGCGGGCGGAGTCTCCGACGGGGGTCTCCGCTCAATCCGCGCGATCCACCCGGGAATCAACTTTGTCTCGAACGTCTCCATTGCAAGGCTCAGGTCCTGGCAAATGATGGCGGCTTGGACAAAGTTGTTCCAGTTGACGTTGTCGAGTTCGTAGCCCGATTCCCCCAAGTCGGCCACAATATTGGCGAGGGTGTCTAGCTCGTTGGCGTGTGCCAGTGACTGTGCCAGGATGCTAAAGGGCTGGCAGAGGAGATGTCGGCGAGAGCAGAGGACTTTGCGTTGAAGGGGGTTGTTGTCAGATGGCCGGGCCAGTCTGTCTGCAAGGTGGCGAACTTGCTCCCAGATCATCTTTACGGCTTCGGTGTTTCTGGCTTTCATGTGGGCGTTCATCACAGCTATGTAGAGCTTGATCGACGTGATTGTTCCACCAGGTTTTTGGGCCTCGGATATTTCTAGGAAGCGGTGATAGACTTCCTTGGAACGAAGGTAGGAACCTTCTTTTCCGTATATTGAGACTAAGGGCGCGAAGAGCCAGGGGGGTGTGGCGGATTTGACGCTGTCCCTTGATGTGAGGTCTAGGACGTCTAGGTTCTCTGTAACCTGTGCTAGGATACCTTCTGCCGAATCAAGGAAGAGTGCACCACCAGTAGAGCGCCAATTGGCGTGCTCTGAAAAGGCAGACGCTTGCAGGAGGACAGCTTGCGTGGTGAAAGTTGGATTGATGCCGTAGCCCACCATCTTGTTGAAGGTTTCCCACACCTGCGCTAAGTCCATATTCTTCATATGAGCTACCATTATTATAGCGTAGTGTGTGGAATTGGGCTTGATCCCCTCAGCCTCAAGAGAGTCGAGAACCTTCTCCGCTGCCTCAACCTTCCCAATAAGACACAAAGCATGCATCAGGATGGCATATGTGTATTGATCAAAAGGCACCTCAGCTTCCCGCATCCTATGGTAAGTCACGCTCAACTTTTCCGGATCACACAGAACAGCATAGCCACTGAGAAGCTCATTCCAGAAATTAGTAGTGTCCTTTCGAGGGTTTAGTTGCAACGATCCCAATATATCTTCGGCACTCTCAAGGTCGCTAACAGCAACATGCGATGTCATCAGCGCAAGGTACATCGGCTCGGTTGGCTCAATTTCCGATTTCACGGCCTGGTCAAAGTATCTCTTAGTATTCTCAACGTCTCCACGGTTAGCGGCCAGCGTCATCAACGTCCCATAGGTGTACGTATCTAGAGTGAGTTTGGCCGCAATCATCTCTTGCACTCGCTGGAGGGCTCCATCAACATCTTGGGCTTTTGCATAAGCATTGATGAGAATATTAAACGAGTACTTGTCCGGAATGAGCTTAAACTTCGAGATCGCATCGAAACACTTGACAACCTCCCCGAGCTCCCCTCGCCGAGAATATGCGAACATTAAAGAATTGAATGGTAGTAGGTGGGGGTCAAATCTTGCTAGGAACTGATCCAATAATTCCCTCACTACCCCCGCCTCTCCGTGACGTGCCATTTCAGCCATGAGTAAAAAATAGGCCTGGGTATCCGGCTGGGACCCCGTAGTAAACCAATCGTCAAAGACCATCTGCATGCCTCGGAAATCAAGCAAATTTCTGAAAGCTCTCAGCGCGCCGTTGAAGACTGGAGGGGTTGGCTTGATCACTGGGATCTCGCGGTATTCAAGGTATACTTTGACTGCGTCTGCGTCTCGTTTCTCACGATAAAGCTGAATCAGAGCAAGAGAATAAGCGTCTTGGTTATTGGTGAATAGTCCCTGCGACCGCCCAAATTCCCAGACCTTCCAAAACTTCTCGAACTGGCTAGAGTGAAAGAAAACCCGAAGAAGTCCGGCCATCAATTCCTGAGCAAGGCGCTCGCTATCAGAGCCTTTAGCGCTTTTAGCAAATTCCATTATCTGGCCTTCCTTGATACTGTCCATAGACTGCAAGATCGCGGCCAGGCTAAGTCTCGATTCGTCACTCGATGCTTTGTCGTCTAGCTTCAGAACCTCTATGGCAAAATCCCATAAATTCTCACGAATGCAATAAGTCATAACCACCACAAAGCCGACAGGAGGCCTAGGGGAGCGCTCTATCTGGTCGTGTAGGAGCGCTGTTACGTCGTGGAAATATCCCATGTCCAGCAGGGCTTTCAAAGCATTGTTATAATCCGCCTTTGTTCTCTCCTTGTATGGCAAATCCAGAAGAATAGCAACAATGCGCTCCTTGTCGATATCCCGTGGTGACCTATTCAAATAGCTCACAAGCCAGGTTCGGCGGCCAATCTGCTCTAGTTGACTGCCATCCTTCCTTTCGATGGAGTAATGATGCCATGCCGAGTCGTAGCGATCCTGCTGGTGGGAAAACCTCAAATCGGAGAGGTTTGCAAAATACGGGTCCGGAGGTAGTGCCACTTTCAGCATATCACTCGAGCGCAAGAGGCAACTATTCTGACTTCCATTCCTGTTACCGTTGGAGCTATTTCCGTTGGAGGACTTCGAACTATAATGCCTCTTGAAACCATACGGGAACACCGTGCGTAAAGCCAAAATCTCACGCTCATCCCGTGCCGAAGGCAGCGTAAGGTGCCGTAAAAAAGCTAGAGTCTCCGAAGGGTATAGGAAATCCAGCTGGATATCTGCCGGGAGTCTTGTGCTTCTGATTCCTCGAATATCCTGACTTTTCGCCTCCGTTCCTCCGTTTGCCCCGAACCCTCCTGAATGCTCTCGCGCGGAATCCACCTCAACACCACCAAAACCCAAGCCAAACATACCGGCAGGATTGATTCCCAATTCCCCAGCGCCGTGAACCCAGAACGCTGAATGTAACATTCTTGCTTTTAACCTTCTGCGTAGAAGACGCCATCCGCCACATTCAAGGCGCAGGGCGACCCGTTCGAGCATACCCTCCAAATAGCTCAATTGGTGACTGTAACCGAGACCAGGAGAATTCGAAGGAGTATTCTAGTCCGGGGGTTTGTGTTAGTAGGCAGCGAGTAAAAAATTAGTTGCCAGTACCCGAAATTTGCCGCACTGCGCGCCATCCAAAGGAGCAGTTCCCATGTATAAAACATTCAACGGAAGCGGACAAACCTCTAGACATGCCCTCAAGACAAAAACCCAAGAGCTCGTGAATGGAAAAGGAACGCAATTCGGTGACGCCTTTGGGAGGAAAAACTCAATTGCTAAAGATGATTATGAGTTTTCATCTCGACAGAAAGGATTGGAAAAATAAAATTGAACCGACAAATTGTCGGATATATTTCGAGGGGCTTGGCATATTGCTGACTCATTACTCTCGTCCCCTACCATAAGTATGATGCGATGGGAATTCTAAATTAAGAATATATTTCTCTTCAGTGGTGGTGGTGCCAAGGTTGCTGGAGGCTAGAAGTGGCCGAGAACCCTGAACGCGAGCTCAATGCTTCCGTAATGGCATGAGATATATGTCCATAAGATAGAGAATGGTTGTTTCTTTCAACCTTGCCTTGCCTCGCTGGTCAAGAGTTTCTAAGGTCACGATATCATAATAATACAAGGAACGCTGCAGGACATCATGAATGGGCGAAGGAAATGTTGGAGAATGTGCTATGTTTTTTTATAAAAAAAATATTATGTTAAAATGAAACTGTACATATAATTGAAACTGTATCAAAATCATATAGGTCTAATTAGGGTATTAAAGAAACCGATTTCAAATTAGGATTTTGGGAATTTATATATTCCAACTTCTATTTGTGCAACACAATTTATGATAAAAGAGAAGGAGTGTTAATCAATATGTTGTGAAATAAGGATCCGGGCTAAAGGAAATTAAATGATGAAGATGGTGGAGTAATTTTAAAATTAGAAGAAAAAAAAAACTCCAACTGGTGAAATATTAAGGAGAATTACTATTGAAATTGATTTATTCTGTATCATAGTATAGGATTATAATTCTTTTCTATATTATATCTAAATTTATGATATAAATAGTAAGTTAATACAACATGAAGTAATATTTGATGTAAATGGATTTCAGTTAGCATTTTTTTGACAATATTCTACAATTTCAGCAGTTCTGAAATAAAAGAAATATGATAGATTGAAATAAGGAAGATTAATGATAATAGATATTAGTAGTTTTCAGCTTTTGTTTTACCACCTTCAGCTATTAGTATGACCTTAATATGTGTTGAATGATTCAACAACAAAAGTTGAGTGATAGTAGAAGTCAGCAGATTTTACTCATTTTTTTTAAGCTATCTTCAACTATTGTAAGAACCTTAACTAACCTAAAAAGAAAAAGATTAATTGAAAAAAGGAATAATTGAGAGGTGGCAAATAGTCAGATTGGATATTACCAAATAAGTAATTATGTATGTGAAACTATAGAGAATATTAATATCTTCTACAGAAATAGAATTCTACTATTTTTCTTCTAACAACTACAAACTTGATATGTATTATTAGTTATTTATGTTTATATGATAGAATTACAACTTATGATATCATACTTGGTAAGAGCTGCCTTTAAGAAATTCTTTTCCAGTATGTGAAGAATACTTGACTGACACCTCTTTACTGATTTCACTTATCAATACTCCCTGTTTGCTTTTACTGATTTGGATAGTACTATCTTTTATGGCATAGCCAATTCTCTACTGTGACTTGCATAGGATGTTAATGTATTGAGAGAGGTAGAGAAATATCAGGAAAGCTTATTTAAAAGTAGTATAAAGGATATAGGTTCTTGAAAGCCTATAAACTTGGTATAGTGTTAAGGTCTCTTCTCTGATGCTTGATGATTAGTCAACTTCAGAGGACTACTAACTATTTTTACTTTGTTCCTGGAACTTATATTGAGTTACATATATGAGAAATAATACAAATTATAGGATATGATCAAATATACAACTAGGAGGTTACTATAAAACTACAACCCATACTTGGAAGAAGTAGTATCTATAGCAGAACTGCAAAGGCTTAGTGAAAGATCTGAACTTTACATGAGTGGTGTTAAGTCTCTTGATAATGCGAATGCATATGTACCACAGTGCATATATGCAAGAAAAAGATCCATCCAGGCTGGCAAATGGGTATTCGGTAAGATGTTTCCAAATGGGCAACATCAACTTGAATTTAGTTCATTTGGAAAATCTATAAAAGGCAATTGTTATAGGAGTAGACTGTAGGAAGATGGATCCTAAGGTAGCGACCACAGCAAAAGACTAAAAGAAAAATTCACTGGAGGTAAAGATAAAATAAATGAATCAAGCAGTAAACCTTAATATCGTTAAGCCAGAGCTTTAATGAATTCAAGTTATTCTCAAGAGGATCATTGGTTATCAGAGTAGAGTGCTGTTCATATTTACTTAAGTAGAATTATGAAGCCAAGACCACATATCCCTATATCGACCGTTAAAGAGCACACTTCACCAAGCAGGGTTCATCTGATATATAACCCTTCTAGAACTAACTTCTAGTGGTGCGTATCACTCTGGTAAGATAAGTTCATCAATCAGAAAGGTTTTCTGCAAAGCATTTTAACAATGTCTGCAGAAGAGAAAAACCTTTCATATCGCCATTTTGTCAGTAGCCAACTAACAATCTGACTTACACTCATACCTAGTTATGAGACTCAGTAGCCTAAGGGCATTTTCATCTATATAAACACTGCAGTCAATTTGTTCTACTTGGCTTATTAACAGCTGTTCTAGTAACTACGTGACTTCTCTGGTAAGTGTCTCCAATAAGTTGGCTAAATAGGGGTTACCCATAGCCCACTAGTCAAAGACATCATTACCCATGATAAGACTGAACACCTCTAGAGTCCTATAACATCTCTCAGTAATAGTATAGGGTATAGATTCTGATTGCTTAACTAGTTGAGTATATCCTAACATACTTCTGTATGTCCTGGATTCCTAAAGGACCATTCCGAAGGACTTTCATACTTGCTCTTGGGAGATAAGGCACCTGGAAAACCCTGAGAGTGCCTCCTGGTGTCAATACTAACAACTTGTCTTCGTCGGCTATTGCCCTCGCCTATATATATCCTGTAAAAAGGATCCCATCGGATGGACTGCAGTAACATATACAGTATTACAAGACCTGCTTTGCCATGATGATTTTGCTAGTATTTTATCAAATGTAGTACTTTACTGCACTGACTCACATTGCCAACGCCTGGGCCAGAGGGGTGTGTTAGGTTGCCAAAACGTCTGAAATCACCTCAGGGTTACTATAGTAGAGTTTCACATTTCAGGTAACATTAGAGGGTCTTCGCATACGCGGAGACCAAGGTGGGGTAACCCGTCCTAATCATAGTCCAAATTACACAGGAAGTCTACGTAATGCTCATTTACATCTATGCAATAACTTGTGAAATATCTCTATTGTTTAACCTAGCTGTAGCGACTATTATTCCATTAGATAAGCAGATGGACGAGGCCTTGAATCCTCTCTACTACTTACCTTATTTTCTGCCACTTCATAGTTACCCTATCTAAGAAGTTACTCAGTCTAACTGTGGCAGTGGGTTACCCTACTCCAACTTGGCTCTGGATTATCCTGCCTAAGCAGGTTATCCTAGACAAGTAGAGATCACAGCTACCCGGCATACCTGGATTACACTACCCAACTGAGTGCCTAGGTACCTTTCTTCTGTTCAGGTACCTATAGTTGTCATAACACTTTTTACTATATAGGTGTTTTTTGTACTGTTACTTTCCATGTCCTTGGAGGACCATAGGCTGGGCTGAGGTATGGTCAGATATACCAACTGATTAAGGGGTCATAACACTACTTTGATCTTCTATAAGTCCTTCCTCAGACTTAGACCTTCCCTCATGTGGGAGCTGTTACACATATGGGAAATGGTACAAATTAGTTGATGTGATAGTATATAGAACCGGGAGGTTACTATATGACTACAACCCACGCTGGCAAGAAGTAGTGTCCATAGCAGAGCTGCTCAGTCTCGGTGAAAGATCTAGACTCTAATGTATGGAGGACTATGACTCTTGATAATCCGCATGCATATGCACTTGAGTGCATATATGCAGGAAAGACGGCCATCCAGACTGATCAACTGGTATTCCGTAAGATGTTTGCAACTGGGCTACATCTACTTGAACTTAGTTCATTTGGCAAATGAATCGAAGGCTATTTACTGGTAGATGCTAGACACCCTCAGAATGCTAAATAGTTCGGGGGATCATTTGACCGAGCGGGGCAGACATTTTCAGGGTCAAACTGGTTTTCCACTTACCATGACCCCGGCCATGATATCTGAGGATACTTCATATATATGGCCAACAGAAGTACCGGGAGAATTGTATAAATAGTTAGCAGTTCCCCAGAGTTAAGGGAAAAAAAAAGCAACGCAGAAGAGACCTTAACAATATATTCAGTTATCAGTAAAACAACTTTACAAGCTTGCAAGAAATATCTTTACCCTTTATCTTTATTCTTACCGGAGCTTTCCTGACAACTCTCTTACCTTCTCGATACAAGCACGGCCTAGGCAATTCAGCAGTACAGAATTGGCTACCCCGTAACACTATATTGTTATTCTCTTATCACCAAAGCTCTACAATATTCTCACGGCTATTTCATCTTATGCCTGAAGAATACCACGACGCTCAAAGCTTTCATCAGTGCAAACATTGTGGGCACTGTAGACCTCTCAGTTTTGACAACGTATTTCCTGTCTGTTGTGAAGGATTCGCACTGGACATACGAGCGGTAGCACTCAGACACTTACAAGCTATTCACAACAAACATAGGGAAAGAATATATCAGCAAGACGGACGGTGGATAACAGCTTTCACCAAACGCAAATAAGAATCTATCCACGATTATATGGAAGATCCTCGACGCAACCCTCAATCTCCTAGTTCAATTTTTGAACCTTTACTGAACCAACAACTAAGAAGTATCTC
>QFET01019041.1:0-24547 GCA_003316355.1 Tuber calosporum | reverse complement strand
AAAAAGCCATAGGGCTACTGAGTCTCATACCTAGGTTTGGGTCCAAACTCGGATTGTCAATTGGCCATTGACAAGACGGCGATCGGAAAGGTTTTTCTCTCCTGCAGGCATAATCAAAATACATTGCAGAAAACCTTTATGATTGAATAGACTCAACTTATCCGAGCGATCCACAGGCCCTGAAGTTAATTCCGGAAGGGCCATGTGTCAGATGATCCCTGAGTGGGGAAGGGAGCTCTCTTAACGGTCGGAGTAGGGATGGGTGTCGTTGGCTTTATAATTCTACTGAAGTAAACGCGAACGACAATCTACTCTGATAACCAACTATCCTCTCGAGAAGACTTGATTTGAGTGAAGCTCTGGCTTAACGATATTAAGTTTTATCATTTGATTCAATTATTTTATCTTTACCTTCTGTGAACTTTGCATTGGGTCTTTTAGTGCGGTCACAACTATAGGATCCATCTTCCTATAGGGTACCCCCGTTACAATTCTCCTCTTAACTACAAAAGGTCCAAATCTCTTGAAGTCTAGTTTCTCCATAGGTCGCTTAGTGTGAATGTTATGTCGGTCCTACATAACACGGTCTGCCTTCTTAGCTCTGCCTTAGACTACATCCTCCAGGCTGACATACTCCGGTAATGGAAGACGCTTCTGGTCATGCCATTTCCGCTGTCGTTCCTGGGCCCTTTGTAGTGTCTTTCGAATGTCTTGCCATGTACCCTCCCAATCCTTGACGATAAGTTCACTGTTTGGGTGTATACTTTGATGTTCAGACACGGCCCCAGACCAATTGGCCTCTAGCACAAACCCGTAGTCCGCCTCGAAGGGTGACACCTTCGACGACTCGGATACTGACATATTGTATCCGTGCTCCGCTAAGGGTAGCAGAGCAGCCCAATCGTCTTGCTAGTAGGAACAGTTACCTCTTAGATACTGTTCCAAGGTCTGATTAACCCTCTCAGTTTGCCCATCTGTTTCCGGATGGAAGGCAGTAGATACATTGAGTTTGACTTGTAGTAGATCCATGAGACTAATCCAAAACTTGGATGTGAAACGGGTATCGCGATCAGAAATGATCGATTCTGGGAGCCTATGCAATCGCTAAATCTCCTTCAGAAATATGAGATCAAGTTGCTTTATGGGCACCTCAGTTGCTAAAGGGATAAAGTGAGCCATCTTGGAGAATCTATCCACTATGACCTAAATCTTTGTATATCCCTCTGAGTTTAGTAATGCGACAATGAAGTCCATGGAAATAGAATTCCATGGTCTCATCGGAACTTCAATAGGTTCAAGCAAGCCAAACTTCTTATGCCGGATCGTTTTGCTTCTTTGGCATACATCACAGGTCCAAACATATTCGGTGATGTTTTCCTCCATTCTCGGCCAATAGAAGTTTGCCTTAACTCGTGCTATTGTCTTGTATGTTACAAAGTGTCCAGCGATGCGTGAATCATGTTCTGCTTCCATGATTGTTCGCTTAAGCCCCTTGTCTTTCGGAACATACCACCGATTCTTGTAGGTGAGCAAGTCCTTTTTCACATCGAAATGGGCATCCACCGTGTTACTTTTATTCACCACTGGCTTCCGTACTACCAGGTACGCATGATCTAGTTTCGCGGCAGAACGCAAGGCTGTCAGAAATCCAGACTGCAGGCGAAACCCTTGACAAGTAAGTAGCATCTGTGGGCGCAGGAGTTCTCGTTCCTGCTGTATGTGCCACTGCCCCGGCCGAAAAAATGTTTGTAGTAGAGGATCACTCCCCCATTCCAGGCGGTAGTCCCTACGCCGCGATAACGCATCTGCCTTATCATTAAGCCGGCCTTCCCGGTATACCACCTTGAAGATAAACGGCTGTAGGAATTCCGCCCAGCGGTGTTGCCTCCGGATTAGGACCTTGGTACTATTAAAGTACTCTAGATTCTTGTGGTCTGTATATACCACAATCTGGTCCTCCACCGAGCGCAATAGATGATCCCATTCCTTGAATGCTGCGACGATCGCCGTCATCTCTTATCGTGAACATTGTAGTTCACCTCCGCAGGCAGGAACTTTCTACTATGATAGGCCACTGGGTGCCATTTCTGGTCATCACATAATTGGGATAGCACAGCACCCAATGCGAAATCACTGGCGTCTGTCTCCAACATAGTTGGACGAGAGCAATCAAAGTGTGTCAGAATGGGACCAGTAGTGAACAACTCTTTTAGATGTTCAAATGACCATTCACAAGCGGGCGACCAGTCCCACTTTACATCCTTCATGGTCAGATCCGTCAGAGGTTTTGCCACTTTACTAAACCCGTTGATTAATCTACGATAGAAGTTCACAAAGCCCATGAAGCATTGAACGTCAGTTACGTTCTGATGAGTCTTCCAAGCCTTGATCTCCTCTACCTTACGAGTCGTCATAGATATCCCATGCTCAGATATCTTATACCCTAGGAATTTTTACTTCCCTTTGGTGGAAGGAGGACTTCTTTATGCTAACTCAAAGACCTGCCTTGCACAGTCCCTCCATTACCTGACGAACTAACGAAACATGTTCTTCAATCGTCTCTGAGTATATCAAGATGTCCTCCATATAGGCGATGACTCCTGCATCAAGCATATCCCTGAATATGCTATTGATCATACTCGGGAAGGTAGATGGTGCATTGCATAGCCCAAACGGCATTACCGTATACTCGTACAGGCCATAACGACTCTTAAAGGCGGTTTTCCATTCTTCACCTGGTGCCATCCTGATGAGATAATAGCCACTTTTCAGGTCCAGCTTAGTGAACACTGTGGCTTTCCCGAGCCTATCTCGTAGCTCGTTCATCAAAGGCAAAGGATACTTGTTCTTAATAGTTATCTTCTTAAGTCCTCGACAGTCGATACATAACCGAAGCGTTCCATCTGGCTTCGGCACAAAGAGGATAGGGGCTCCGGCGGACGATGTAGAACGCCGGATCTTCCCTTGTTCCTCCATTTCTCGGATGTAGTCATATAGCACATCTAATTCTCGCTTAGAGAGGGGGTATATGGGCCCCGATGGCGGTTTGGCCTCCGGCTCGCGTTCAATCCTGTGATCAAACTCAGTATGCCGAGGAAGGGAAGTTATATTTTCTTGACTGAAAATATCTGCATAATCCCAATATTCTGGTAGTAGGCTGACGCTAATGTCCTTGCCATCTTCTCCAGTATATATTGCCATACCCAAAAGGTACACCTGACTACTATCCTCGGCTAGGAGTTCTTCACTGGTGATGAACTCCTTTCGTCGCTTAGCGACATGACAGTTTGTCTTACAGTATTCTGAACGCCACTTCAGAATACCAGTTTCCCAGTCAATATCGGGATTGTGGTCCTTCAACCACGACATCGGAAGATAGCCGCCTGCCTTGGTGTCCGGCATATCTACAAGTTCGAACCTTATATCATTCACATGGTCGCCTATCTTCATTCTCACCGTCGTAGTGTAATGTTCCCCGGACCCTTGAATCTGGTTGCCACTTGCATCAGAGATTGGTGTCGGATGTTTCCAACGGATACATTGTATTAGGGCTTTGTTAACACAAGTGCTACTTAGCACAGCACCCGTAGCGCCACTATCCAACAGAAGTAAGGCTTCCTTACTATTTCAATGCTTCTTGAAATTCCAGTCCAAGCTTACTTTCACGTGTATTGACCTAGTGTGGGGCGGCGGGCCAACTAGCCTCAGCCGCTTAGCGGGTCTTTCTTCGCTAACAGGTTTTGTTCGCTTAAGCATCATAATGTATCTCTCGTTATATAATAAAGTTTGGGTGTTTACTATCACGCCGGTGAGATTTCGGGTATTTAACCCTCCTCAGGTAAACATCTAAATAAGTTCAATTGCTTAATCAAGTCCTGCCTGATTGATATACATAAGTGAAACTAAACTAATAAAACCAGACCATCTCTATCGGTCTTCCTCAAGGAAAGCAAACAACAAAGGAAATAAGAAATAAACCCTCGCAAAACCTTAACAAAAGAAAACCCGTAATCCCAGCCTATCCTGACAGTGGTGGATCAGCCTTGTTCTTTTGTAAGGGTGAGGGGATTCACCTAGTCCAATTTCCCTTTCCTTCTACCTTTTTCCTCTGCGCCTTAATGCAATGAGTGGTAGTCAACTTTCTGGTTTCTCAGACACTGCCTAAAGGGCTTACCTAATTACTTCCATCGGTATCATCCTCCAAAATTGGAGGGGAGCCGCGGACCTCGGTAACCCTTTTAACAACAGGGGGTGGAGCCTCAATGCGACGGTGTTTAGATACCGTAGGTGCTAAATACGCAGCCTCAGAAGCAGACTGCTTGCCTGAGGGTTTGATTGATAGCACTACGGGTTCAGGAGCAGTACACTGTTTCCAAAAGTGAATCTCGGTTCCACACCGCGAACATAGCTTTAACCGACGGTATTTGTCAATCAGAGTAGTCGGAATATTCCGACGTTTGATTTCATAGTCTGATTTCTTAACCCGGGAGGGGTTAGCCGTGCTCGCTTAAGGCCGGGGATTTCGGTTCCCAGGGCCTCGCTCCTTCATTCGTTGTCGCTTAGCGACCGCGGACCAGTCATCTCCTCGTTCGTGGGTGGTAGGCCTTTCTTTAACAACCGTTCTGTTGAAGGATGCAACGGGTTCCTGCTGATGGCCGGTGTTGCGAAGCAGGTTTAGGTAATCAATGTATCCTTGCGGGTGTGGAGTTTTCAGTCCCCAGGCATTTCGCAATTCAACGGTCATGCCAATGCGGGCCTTGTCCTTCACTACTACCGCATCATAATGCAACTCACTGGCTAAGCGAATGAGTTCATCGACCTATTGGTCCAACTTTCCTGGCTTCATAGCCAAACCATTCCACTCACGAAGAGCACGATCCCGATCTGACTGACCACCGAAACTGGACTCTGGGCATTTTCGGAAGCTTCCCCAAGTCCCAACTCATTGCCTGGGTTAAAGGTCACTCCTGCCCGTTGAGCGGCATCCTGGCTAATGTGCACATGGATACTGTTGTACCCTCTCTTTGCGGCCCCTTCAAGAAGCGCGATGATCAGGCTGACTTTATCCAAATCAGACAGCTTACAGTGTTGATAGTAGTCAAACCTAATCTCCGCATCCTGGATGAATCGCTATGTGTCAAGTGGGTCTCCGTTGAACCCCTTGATCCCCAACTTCTCAGGCTCCTTCTGCCGAGTGTGGGATTTCTTGTTAGATCTTCGAAGAAAGTCCGTCAATGCTTGATACCGCTCATCATACAGTGGCTTCTTAGCCTCATTCCAGTGCGACTTGCGTCGGCCAGGAAATCTGCTGAGATCGGGGAGGGAGGAGGAGGTTTCGTCGCTACTGCTCGAGGTGTCGGAATCACCCGGTTCTCCTGCTTTGCCGACGTTTCCACCACCTGGTGGTTTGCTACCACCATCTCCACCAGTATTTCCACCGCGGAGTCCCAATGGTTCCTCATATCCTCTAAAGCGGTCCTCGAAGCTTTCGTGACTGGCTTATGGGAGAGAAGCCTGCGGAGGGGAAAACAGTCTTGTGGAATGTGCGGGGGATGGAGGACCTTTAGCAGCAAGGACCTTATCCACTCCCCTCTGAACTAACTGTTGGAAGCGGGGACAAGCTCCAACATCCGTATGGTCTTCCGAACCACAGAAACAACAATGGGTCTTTTTCAACTTCAGACCTTTGGGATTATGCATTATCGGTTCACCGGTCCCTTTCATACATGGCGGGCTATGGTGAAATGCGATATTCCCATCAGGTCTTCCCTTGATCCTACAAGTAGGAGAACAATAAGCCGTAGCCGACTTCGCTTCTAGCCCTGGAAACCCAGTCCTCCTGGCGCTGCCCGTGGGTTTGGCTGGAGCTGGCGGTGCGGTCGGGAGGACAAGCGGTGCCGGACTTTGTGGTGTGGCTGGCAAGGGAGTTGCCTCTGCCACCGCATTTGGTCGCTCACCTTCTAAAACTATAGTTGGCGTTGATGGCTCAGCCGAAAGGGCTGCAATGGCGGTCGTAGTTTTAGGTTTTGCGGGTCTCTTGTCCTTTGTTACCCCTGCCAGGCGTGAAGACCTCCGCACCGTGCCTGAGCCTAAAGGGCTCGGATATCGGCTGGCTAGGCGGGTTTCAACAGCGCGGGCAAAAGGTGATACCCGCGATGTGCCAGGAGTGAGGCCAAGTCCCAAAGCTTCCCTGGCATGTGGCGTTAAATGGTTATGACATGTGACATTTGCCATGGCTTCCGCAAAGTGCGGGGCAAAACTGATCGGTCATGTGCGGACAAGGGGAAGCGGAGGAGCTTGCTTCATAATCACATCATTTTCGGAATCAATGCTGATTCCTTGACTCACAGCCCACTCGAGGGCCTTCAGCCGACCCTTCAGCGCTTGCGCTGTCATGACCTGCTGGCGATAGGCATCTTGGACCTTCTTTAGCCAGTCGGTGGCCATGTTGACCATTTTCTCTTGAAAATAGGTCTGATTTGCCACCACAAAGCATTCGAGTTGGGACTGTGCTTCCACGAACCTACGTCCTTCTTCATGTAGGATGTAATTCTCAAAGACTTCATGGGTAAAACTTTCAAAAGTAACCCCTTCAGGGACCATCTCAGGTACCATCACGGAGGGATGGTGGGTGATGGATTTCATGAGTGCCCTAGGATGGGGGACCACCATGGTCTGACATTCCTCAGGCACCTCAATGGGTGCCGCTTTAATCAACTTCGTAACCACCTCCTAACCCAGGCCCCTTAGGTCTGCGATGACATCATAGTCCAAGAGGGGACACGGTGTGTGAGGGGCTGTAGTCCGTAGTGAACGCGTAAGAGACATTTCAGACATAATACTTTCCACCCTGGGCTACTTGTTCCTGACAAGGTTACCAGTACTCGTAAATGTCAGAAAGGGGTCTCGAGGAGCAACAATTCTTAGGAGAGAGTTAAGCGCAGAGCTTAACGATATACCGTAATGGGGGCACCATATAGGAAGATGGATCCTAAGGTTGCGACCGCACCAAAAGACTCAACGCAAAGTTCACAGAAGGTAAAGATAAAATAATTGAATCAAATAATAAAACTTAATATCGTTAGGCCAGAGCTTCACTCAATTCAAGTCTTCTCGAGAGGATAGGTGGTTATCAGATTAGAGTGCCGTTCGCGTTTACTTAAGTAGAATTATAAAGCACACGACACCTATCCCTACTCCGACCGTTAAGAGAGCTCCCTTCTCCACTCAGGGATCATCAGACACATGGCCCTTCCGGAATTAACTTCAGGGCCTGTGGATCGCTCGGATAAGTTGAGTCCGCTCAATCATAAAGGTTTTCTGCAATGCATTTTGATTATGCCTGCAGGAGAGAAAAACCTTTCCGATCGCCGTCTTGTCAATGGCCAATTGACAATCCGACTTTGAACCCAAACCTAGGTATGAGACTCAGTAGCCCTATGGCTTTTCCGTCTATGCAAGCACAGCAGTCAACTTTGTCTACTTGTCCTATCAGCAGCTTTTCTTGTGACTGCGTAGCTCACCCGGTAAGTGTCTTTACTGAGTTTGCTAAACAGGCGCTACCTATAGCCAACTGTTCAGGGATTACCTTAGCCGTGATAAGACTGAATGCCTCTTAGAGTCCTCTAACGTCCCTCAGTAATGGTATAGCGCCAGGGCTATCGTTGTGTAAGTAGTAGAGTTTTATCCGGACAAACTTCCGTTTATCCCCGACTCTCAGATAGCTATTCTGGGGGACCCCCATACCTCCCTTCAGGGATTATAGGCACCTAGAGTACCCTCGGAAGGCCATCTGATGTCAATACTAACAACTTGCCCGGGTCGGCCGTCGCCCACCCCTATATATATCCGCGCACAGCATCTGGTCGCAAGGACGGCGGTGATGTATACGGGGTTACGCTACCACCTTCGATTTCTCAGTTTTGTTAGGCTTTTACAAACTGTCACCCTTTCTCACCCGTCGCAAGGGGCGAACGTGGGAGCTGCAAGGGGGTGTTGGACACGCCAAAATCACTCCAACCACCCTGGGGTACTTGTAGTAGGATTTCGCATTTCGCGTAACGTTAGGGGAGGGTAACTTGAGGTCCACAATTTACCCGCGATCTCAAGATATAGTAACTGGGCCCTATCATTGTGCAAATCGCTGCGGAAGTCTGTGTTATACCCCTTTGTGTCACCAGAAGGTACCGCGTAACTGACCTATTTATTATACGCGATTCCACGAGCTAGAAACACCTGGTTACATCCATGTAGCACGCCCGGCGGCGTCTACACTGCTTACCATGTTTACCTAGGGCTCCCTGTTACCCTGCCTAAGTAGTTACCCTGCCTAACTGAGGAGATGGGTTACCCTCTCTAAAGGGTTACCCTGCCTAACCATGCTTCCGGGTTACCCTACTCAAGAGGGTTACCCTGCCTGACTGTAGCTCCGGGTTACCATGTCTAGCGGGCTTACCCTACCTAAGTATGCACCAAGGTTACCCGGCCTTGCTGGGTTACCCTATCTAATTAGGTGCCTAAGTACTCTTTCTTCATGTAAGGTACTTATGGTTGCTATGTCACTTTGCAGGTGTCCGATACCGTTCCTGTACACGTTCTGGTAGGACCACTGGCTGTGTTGAGGTTCGGTAAGCTATACCAACTGATGTAGGGGTCGTTACAACAGTTGCTTTGGCACTCTGAAGGTCAATTTCTCCACTCTCACTTTGATGAGAACTGCCTAGATGGCCACGCATACGATACCGTTGGTCCTTAGGTCTACCCCTCCTCCATTCTCACCTCCAGATAGTTGATCGGCTGGCACCCTACTGCTCACCTAGCTGTTACCTTACTGCCCCCCTAAGCTGGTACCTTACTACCACTCCCAGGCTCACACTACGCCCTCTGGTCTCAGCACTGGGCCCTGCTACAAGCTGGCTTCGCTTCTTTAGGTTCCACTTCTGAGGGGGCCCCTTTCCACCCTTGGTGCCAGGCTATATGCCCACAGGAATGTCTTCCTACTTTGTGCCCTTGCCGGCTTATTATGGGAGCTGGAACTATATGTGTCTGGTACCTAGGCCTTTGGTTTGACTTCAGTCTTAGGTGTTGGGGTTTTCTTGTTTTGAGTTCTCTTTTGTTGCATTTAGCTGGTTCACACTCGTGGCTTGGAGTTGTTTTCATGTTGGTTTTGTTGGCTTTCTGGTTGAGATTACTGCATGGCAGCTGGTTAGGATAGTTTTTTACACTGGTTGGGTTAGGCTTCCCTTACGGTTTTTCCATAGGTTTCCGAGGTCAGGGCAGGGGTGGAGGGTTTGTCCACTGGCATAGCTAGCACTGCATGTAGATTCTGTACCTTAAACATGAATAAAAAGTTAATTAATAATAATAATAATATGGTACTTTGGTAAGAAATGAATGGTAAAGGTACCTATTGCCTGATTACCAAAGAAAACTGCAATATTCTCCTGCTTAGCATTGGTAACTTGAGGGCTTGTGTAACGCCTCCCTGGGTGTATTAGGCACCAAGAGGAATGTATCTCAGTAAGGTATAATGATAGTAATTCAGATCCCAAACTGTCAGGACTTCAAGTGAGTAGTACTACCGGAGATCTCGATAAGTTGTTTAATAGCCGTCGATTACTATATCACCAGCCTCGCTAAGTACCAGACTTACTTGCTGTAGTTTCGTGCGAACTGAAAAGAAGTAACTACTCAACCAAGTATATTGAAAAACTCTGTATGTCGAAGTCTGCCCTGTCTATGCTCCAGAGGGGCAGTCTTTAAATACATGATCTCGCTTTTCCAAAGCTTTCCATGTTCTTCCATTTGATTTCCAATCAACGGACATAACCAAGCTCAGCTTGTAGAGTCCTCCAATCAAACAAATGCCTCATACACCTAAACAGTGCAGCAAACAAAATATGTATCATTCTGATACATAAAATAAAATATAAAACATCTCTGGTATGAGCCTGATACATGAAACCCAACATAAAACAAACTGAGTATCAAACGATACTTGAAACCAATCATAAAATGAACTACGTATTGAACGATACTTGAAACCAATCATAAAACAAACTAACCCCTTACTAGCCCTGCTAGTATCGGTTAGCCTTGTCAGCCTTAACAATAGCAACGAATACGGGTTACACCGTGGAAATAAATCAACTGTTTCTAAAAACAAAAACCAAAAAAGAAATTCCCAGATATCAAAATCCTAATCAAAACGAAGTTCTGATAACCTCCCCATCATCTGAGACTCCAGAGTCGTCATAGTTGCTCTTCAAGTAGGGTTTCCAAAAGCTATCGTCCACCTTTCCTTCATCAGCATACACCCCGTATACTGGTGTCTTCAGCGTAAATCCGATCCCGATATATCCTGTAATGATAGGGAATTCGTCGCCTGGACAATTGTTTGTCCACCATTCCTGGACAAGGTTCATAGCGTTCTGTAATCCTTCGACAGGCTCCCAGCTGTTCTCAGAATCTGTATAAACTTTCCACTTAATAAGGAACTGGTCCCGTCCATAGTGCAGGCGGTGATCCAACACTTGTTTAACTTCCTATTGCAGTACTTCTTCAACACGATGGGTGCTGGTTTCGCATAGGCTCTGCCAGAGAACCTATCATCTTTGTTCTCCATGAACCTCTTAACAGTAGAGACAGGAAATACTCCTTCCTTGCAGCGGTAAATCCTAGCATCCATCTTAACTGTGTAGTTCTGTTTGTGGGAGTCGTATTCCAACACCTCGAAGGGTCCTCGCCATCTGGGATCCAGTTTCATGCTTCTACCCGATTCCATAGCGAACAGGTCTCCCCAGTCTAACAATTGTTAACCCACATCAATGGGTTTATGGGTGGTCCTTCTTCTTGCTGCCATCCTAGTACTCCTAAATCACGCCATCTTGACAGATTGATAGGCCTTATTTCGTAATTCCTGGTGTCTGTTCAGGATGTCATCGGAGGCAGGTACCTGGGTGTTTCTGACTCTGAAAGTAGACAGCATAAGGTAATCACGTCTATACACTGCATTATATGGTGACATGTTCAGGACATCATAATGTCCTGCATTCTCGTAGGCTGCTAACTCGGGAAGTGCAAGGAACCAGTTATTCTGGTACTTGTTAACAACCTTCCTTAAGGCTATCTTAAGTTCTCTAATCTTTCTCTCAACCTGGCCATTGGTTTCGTGGTGTCCAGGTACTGCCTTAATATGTTCGATGCCCAAAGACTTCATGTTTTGGGCCCAGAATCGTGATATAAAACATGGGTCAGCATCACTGATAATCGAAGAAGGCACTCCATCTGGAGTGAAAATATGATGCTCGAGTAGGGTGAGGGTCTCAATTGTTTGACTGCTTGAGTGTGTAGGAATAAACCAAGTGAATCTAAGCACCCTATCCACAACTACTAGTACTGTGTCATACTTGTAGTTTCCATATTTGTTGAATGGTCCTGCCAAGTCGATAGTGTAGGAGGTATATATCTCGGAGGGTACTGGTATAGACTGTGCCTCTCCTTGAGGTAGCTTGTTGCGTTCCTTATTCCTTTAGCATAAATCGCATTCGCGAACATAGTCTCGAAAATCCTTCCTCATCTCAGGCCAGAATATGTATTCTGTAGCATAGCATAAGTTCCTATCTGCGCTGTAGTGTCCTCTGTTGTGGATTTCATCAATAATGATCTCCCTGAGTGTCATCCCATTCACTGCATGTCCCCAAGGTATGTATATGCAATCTTGACCACACCTGGTCGTTGCATACATCAGGCTATCACTGATCCTATAGTGGGATAACTTGCCACCTCTCCCAGTGTTGCTACGTCGGAGGCTTACATGTACAGGTAATCGTTCCTGTAGGCTTCCACCATCTGTCTTCTCCATTGGCTGCTCATTTCTGCCACCACTGCTGCCGTATCCTAGTCATCCTGTACTCGCTCCAGACGTGGTACTTCCTCCTCCTCGTCCTCGTAAAGCTCGTAGAGTGTACTCTGGTGGTGAGGGAGGGTAGGTGGCTCAATGACTGGTATAAGCCTTGGTTGGCCGTGTACCGCATTACAGTAGAGGGGCCGCTTGGGCTGTGTTGATAGTTGTCGGTAAGGACTCTCCTGGTTCTGATATTCCGCACTCATGTCTCCTAGTTGTTCGTTAAGACGTTTCCTGATAGCATCCAGGTCTAGTACTGGCCGTGAAGGTAGCAATATACTATTCCTTTCTTCGTAGGTAGAGACTAGCTCGGGTAGAACTATCTTGTCCCTGAGCTTCTCGTCCTCATAGATGGTACACTAACGATCATAGCATGCCCTCCAATGCATGGCCGCATGATTTCTCTCGTCATCGCTAATCTCTAGGGTGACTCTGTCTCCCCTATCATTTCCTGCCCTGACAGATCAATCAGAGCTATCTGATGAAAGTGGTTCTTCAACAGGAAGTGCTTCAAAGCACGACATATTTGAGGATGTAGAAGGTATGTTGTCTGGGTTTGAATCTTCTTCGTTGGTAGAGTCTTGAGCGTAGTTTGGTTATGGATCAAATTGCTCATAAAGGCGGGAAAGGGTGTCTGCTAAATAGTTTCCCTTCCCAGGCCTATACATATCTTTGCCTCGTATTTTCCCAAATGGGTTCGCCACCTTAGCTGCTTGCGTGAGGGGTTCTTGGCTGTATTCAGGTACACCAATAGTTGGTGATCGTTTATGATCATAAATTCATGTCCTGCAAGAATATGATCAAAGGAGGTTCAGGCATCCATATTTGCCAGTGCCTCCTTATCCGTAGTTCCATAATTCATTTCTGTGTGGGTGAATTTCCAGCTGTACAATGGCACAGGTCTCGCTGTTACAGGTGTGTCTCCTTGTCCTACTCAAGCTCCTACCCCTGAGTCAGAGGCATCTGTAATAAGCCATATCATTTATCCTGAGGTGTGGTTGATTGGTCTCATAACCTGAATCTGTTTGGCGATGGCCTTTACATTCTCGATACATTGATCATGTATTGGTGTCCAGACAAACTCCTCATTTCCTGTAAGATCTGTCAAGAGTGCTGTTATCGTGGCGACATGTGGTAGGAATTGGCTAATGTAGTTTACCAATCCTAGAAACTCCTGGAGTTGCTTCTTATTCTTCGGTGTTTCCCACTCCTCAATCCTCGTGATCTTTTCAGGGGATGCTTTAAGTACCTTGTCATCGATGACATGGCTAAACACTTGTAATTTCCTTGCAAAGAAGTCTGACTTCTTTCTGCTGGCAAAGAACTCCGCGTTTTCCAACCTGTCACAGACCACTTTAATGTGTTTCAAGTGGTCAGACTCTGTATCGGAGAATATTAGTATATCGTCAATATAAACCTACACAAATTCCCTTAGGTAATCGGCGAGTAGATCTGAGATAATCCTCATGAAGGTTCCTGGTGCATTCATGTCTCCTTGTAGCATAACTTGGCTGACAAAACCTCCGAAGGGTGTTTTGAAACAATTGTATTTGACATCGTCAGTGTGAACCCTAGTTTGAAAGTAGGCATCGCCTAGGTCGATCTTGCTTCTGTATCGAATCCTCCCTAATGCATTGAATAATCTCCTTTGGTTTATCATAGGTTCGTCATCCTTCTGAGTATTATCATTTCTTGCTGTAAGGTCTGCTAGATCTCTGATCCTGCCATCAGTCTTTCCTTTCCGACACAAACATTGGTGCTGCTCCTGGCACTTCTCCTCTTTTG
This sequence comes from Tuber calosporum, assembly GCA_003316355.1. Taxonomy (NCBI): domain Eukaryota; kingdom Fungi; phylum Ascomycota; class Pezizomycetes; order Pezizales; family Tuberaceae; genus Tuber; species Tuber calosporum. The sequence goes on along the minus strand of QFET01019041.1, from coordinate 10,857 downwards.
ATAACTCCTTCTCGCTGTTTCTGGTCCAGCAATGCCTTGAGTTGAATCTCGTACTTTTCTGGTTCTGAGTATGTTGGCATCGTCTTCAGATTCTCTGGATCCTTCAATCTGATTCCTGGTTGATCTTCCTTAAGGGTGGTAATCTTTCGGGAATCGGATCTGGGAATACCTTCGGGTATTGTTCCATTATCTCTTCTATGCTTGTCACAGCTGCTGGAATCCTAGCACATGTTGGTGTGCAATTAACCCATATCTTATGGTCAGGAAAATGAATTCTCTGCTTTCCATATTTGACTGATGCTTTGTTTCGCTATAGGAATGGCATTCCAATCAAAGCATCATACTTGGCTAAGTATCCAACCATCACTCTATTGCCTGTAGTCTTCATCTTCCCATTTGCTATGCTGACATTACATTCCTTCTAGGATTCAGATCGTAACCCTTTCATGGCCATATGAATGGTTGCAGGAGATGCCATTTCGGAACCTGGGATTCTATGTGTAGTGACAAAGGTTGTCCTCAATAGGTCTGTTCCTAGTGTTCCAGTATAAAATAGGACTCTCGCTTATTTGCCGTTAATCAGGATCGTTCCTTCCAATGCTGTATGACTCTTATCACCTTTGGGTAGCGTATTCTGCGCTAATGCATTGGTCTCGACTTCTAGGGCATTGACATATACATCATCTTTGCTGCTGGCTTGTTCAACTCGATTCGATGATGTCTCCTTCTTGGATGTCTTTCCTTTGCCTTTGTCGCTTTTGTTGAGACAATCCTTTGCCATATGTCCTTTACCTCCACAGGTAAAGCATACTCCCTTTTCGCTTGGAGTCTTTGTTTTCCTTGATTCCTTTTTCTTCCATTGAGGTTTGTTGTCATTCTTGAAGTTGTCTTCCTTCTATCGATCTTTCTGCTTATCCTTTCCATAGGCTCCTGTATCCTGGAGGATTACATCGACTCTCTCTGCATAGGCTATTATAGTCTGGATTGTTTCTCTAGAATCATACTAGGTTTCGACATCTCGCCTAAGCCTAGTGTGCATACATTGGAAGAACCTTTGGATGAAGACATATTGGGAAGTGGTGTCTTCTTGTAGTTGTGATCAGTACATCAACAGGTTTGTAGCTACTGTTATGATACGCTGCGTCTTCCCGTTCTTGACTTGCTCAATCTCGTGGAATCGTTTGTAAAGGTCATCCTTCTGTCTGGATGACTGGAATCGATCTCTCAACCAATCAATAAGGTGATATCTGGTTAAGTCTTTGCCATAGTTTTCTGCCGCCTGGAAAGCTGCTTCTAGAGCTCTCCCTTCTTTGTACAGTATCCAATAGTTTCCCGCTCTATCTGTTTTGGAGTTGACTCTCTGTAGTCTTAGGTATAACTGGACTGACTGGTACCAACTATCGAACGCTTCTGGTTTAAGGTCTTCTCCTTCACCACTGAACTTCTTTGGTGTAGGAACCTAGATGCTAAGCTTCGCTGTAGTTGCCGGTGATAGTTCTCTGGCCACTGGTGCATTACTTGGTCCTTGATTCGACATATTGTCGGAATCACACGAGCTGACTGAGCTCTCTTCGCTGTCAGAGCTGCTTGGATCGTCCTTGGGTGCTGCTGGTTGCTTTTCCTTCAATCCCTTTGGCATACCAGTGAACTCTCCTGGAGTTCTCGCTTTTTCTTAGGTTAGTTCTTTCGCTGATTCCGCTAGCAATTGCTTTGCTTGGTCTCATGATAACTGTCTTCCTGCTTTGTCTACTTTGAAACTGGATGCCATTGATTGTTCGCCTTTGATGCTCTGACTGCCTTTCGTTTGGGTAAGTTCCTGTCGCAGGATCTGATTACTTGACCTCGTCTGAAGTCTCTCGTCACCTATTCTGGGTAACTGCTTGCAAGCCTATAGTTTCCTAACCTCTGCCTACTTCTAACTCAACTACTTGTTTAAGTTAAAAAAATGTAACGCATCCCTGGATGTATCAGGCACCAAGAGGAATGTGTCTCGGTAAGCTATAACAATAGTAACTCAGATCCCAAATTGTTGGGACTTCAAGTGAGTAGTACTACCGGAGATCTCGATAAGTTCTTTAAATGCCGTCGATTACTATCTTGCCAGCCTCACTTAGACCTAGACTTACTTGCAGTGGTTTTGAGTGAACTGAAAAGAAGTAACTGCTCAACCAAGTATATTGAAAAACTCTGTCTGTCGAAATCTCTCCTGTATATGCTCCAGAGGGGCAGTCTTTAAATACATGATCTCGCTTTTCCAAAGCTTTCCATCTTCTTCCATTTGATTTCCAATCAACGGACATAACCAAGCTACGCTTGTAAAGTTCTTCAATCAAACAAATGGCTCATGCACCTAAACGGTGCAGCAAACAAAATATGTATCATCCTGATACATAAAACAAAACATAAATCATCTCTGGTATCAGCCTGATACATGAAACCCAACATAAAACAAACTGAGTATTAAACGATACTTGAAACCTATCATAAAACAAACTAAGTATCAAACGATACTTGAAACCAATCATAAAACAAACTAACTCCTTACTAGCCCTTCTAGTGTCCGTTAGCCTTGTTAGCTTTAACAACAGTAACCAATACGGGTTACCGCGGCAGTGGTTTGTCGGTGGATAATTTGATGATTTATTTGAGATCTAATGTACTGTGCTTATAAACTGAACAAGATTATTATCCTGCCAGATGCAGACTAATACCTCCCGACATAAAACTCCTGATATTGTATTTAGTGGAAAGATGGGCTTTATATTTCACTGAACTTGAAAACTACTGGATACTCGGCAGAGGTGGACCTGGCCGAGCCACCTGCGCCAATTTTTCTCTCTCTTAAAGCTGTGAGGAGTGGAATATTGGTAAAATAGTTGTCCATATAAATGGTAAAGCTGAATCGATCGGAGGGCAGCAAGCTTGCTAGTTGATAAACAGCTATTGATGTAGGACTCAATCGTAGAGGACCGGAGTAGAGATCAGAGTTTAGCTCACCAAAAAACTCAGTATTACTAGTAAATAAGAATGCATAAGTGTATCCATAGTCACCGAGCACCAGTACCTTATACCCTCTTCGTATTAGTTTACAACAAATTTGTATTATGTGAGCTCAACGACCAGTAAAGTGAATCATCATTTCATCCACAGCAACATCACTTGCAGGTAAAAGATAGAACTGGAAGCGGGCATACACAATAGGTGCTAGAGGCTGGAACCTTTAGTACTATTGTTACATGGAAGAGAGTCGTATGGGGGAGAGATGTAAAAGTAAGGTTTTAGTTGCTCAAAGCGGTTCTGAGGCATATAAAGGCCGATTCAATGGAATGGATAATTGCTATCATGTCTCCACTAGTCTGACACCTGGGCTAAGGGAAATACCCCTATATGAATAATAATACCAAAGAAGATTCTCAATTCTGCAGCTGATGTGGCTGGCCATCTGTGATGTCCAAGGTCCCTAGCATGCTTGAAACTTCTATACCCATTTGTGTTCTATGCTAGTTGTTTGAATACGGCAGTGTCGAAAAAGAGCTCAAAAAATGCTAGAGCACCGCTGTTCATATCAAATGCTGTAGGATATCGAGTATGTTGCTGATGCCGGGCAGTAGTATGAATGAAAGGTTTAAATTGTGGTACTGGAGTCAGACATGGAAGTCTTCTCTGTTGGGCCTTTCTGCATCTCCACAGCTCCAAACACTTCTTCCTCCCCCACTGCTAATTCAACCATCTCTATCCCCTCTTCCACTCCTGCCACCTCTGCCTCTTCTGCTCCCACTGGCTCTTCCTCACTATCATAATACTGATAACTGTTTGCTTGTTTAGTAGCTATTGAGGTTAAAATTATTATCATCAATCAAAGGACAAATCCACAGATTTTGTCACTATCATGTTGTAACCTATGATGACTAATTGACACAAGTCTTGATGTCATATCTTAACTAGATCTAGGATGGCTCTTGTTGATCACAACACTGGGCGCACTCTAAAAAGCTGTGAAACTCGGAACAAACGAAGGAATATATCAGTAATGACGAGGCTGTCCTGAATCGAATAGTCTAGGTAGTAGGTGTGGTCTCCATGACTGGCCAGACAAGCTGATCATTTTGCCGAGTATCAACAACGGCAAGGCAGAATAGTCCCATCAGGGATGAGTGAAGGGTAATAAGGAAGCGCTGAGCTTTATCAGTTTCAGCTTGATTTCAGAAAGCCTCTGCATGGCAGATTAGAGAACCGGAAGCTGATGAAGCTGAGGATGGGAAGGCAAGAATTAAGCCTACTGCAAGACTGAAGTATTTGTTTTCTTGAGAGGGAAGGGATACAGGACCATAGTCAGAGAGAGAGTGGGGGCTACTATTGTAACATGTGTACATGTTCCTGTACCTCTATCACTAGTCTGGCTAGCCTCTCCTGTGTCAGATTACATTCATTCGATTTCATTTCAGGTATATATGATTAACCTGCTAGAGTCTCTAGATTCCAGAACTCTGATTACTGTATGCTTTGGAGGATCAGCTGGATTGTGTCACAGGAGTTCCAAGGGAAGGAACAGGTGATGTATATAGGTGGTAGGATAGAGGCAGTATTGTAGCAAAGCTCTACGCTTTCTAGGACTCTGGCCTGTCCACAAGATTCCTGTTGCTTTACCCTCAAAGGTAATGATAGTGACTGTGGGTTTCTAAAGCCTCAACTTTAGCAGGAAAGATTTAATATATTTAACAGTGGTCTTCTGGCTAGCAGGAGACATCAGGGTTCAGACAGATACCTAAACAGTAAATACACTTAGTTGCACTGTGATCCTATTGTTCCCCTTCTCCTGGAATGAGTGTAATGAACTCAAGGGCGACAACCAAAAGCAGAAGGAAAAGAAAGCTGTTAGTTCAGCAAAGATCGGCAAAGAAGAAATATCTGAACTGGTTTGTACATCCATATCCCTCCTCTCTACGCAAAAGACTCCTCACCCATACAACTGGGTAATCGATACAGGCGCAAGCTCACACATGACAAGTAACCTAAACCTTCTTATAAACTTCGAACCAAGTACAGGGACTGTTAAGTTAGGTGATGATTCGGTAATAGAATCATGTGGCCGAGGAACTATCAAGCTCATGGCCAAAACTTCAAACGGTGATGTAGCTCCTGTATTCCTAAAACATGTTCTCTGGGTTCCGATGTTAGGTCAAAGTAACTTGTTGTTATGGCACACTATTGTTTCTTTGGGGAATGGTTTTTCTTTGCGTAGTAGAGGGGCGGATATATTTGTATACAAGGAGAATAAAAGAGAAGTAATATGGGGAAAGCTTGACGGTCAAGATTATGTTGTGCAAGAAGAGAAAGTAGTGGTGAACAAGATGACTTACCAACAGTGGCATGAAGCCTTCGGACATCCTTTACCATCCTACCTCAAAAGTACCAACTATTCAGACAATCCAACTATCCCCGAAGTTCTGAAAGACTGGCAGTGTGAAACCTGCATTATGTTCAAATCAACAAAACGCAAACCCGAATCTTCAGACAAAAGATGTGAAAATCCCTATGATTTAATCCACTCTCATCTTAGTGGAAAATCCTCAACCCCTTCCTTCGGAAACTCCTGGTACTATGTCACCTTTATTGATGATTGTACACGGTACACTTGTATTTATCCTCTTAAAGCCAAATCCGATACCGTTAAAGTGTTCAACCAATTCATTAAAGAAAGACACACTCAGGACAACGCTACCATTAAACGATTCAGGACCGATAATGGAGGAGAATATGTCAACAAAGATATGACAACCATGTTTGAAAAACTGGGTATCATACATGACAAAATACCTCCCTACTCTCATGAATCTAATGGCATTGCCGAACGATACAATAGGACCACTATCACATCTACACGCTCTATGTTATCAGGTCTTTCACCGCGTTTATGGGCCGAAGCAGTTACAACAGCTGTATACCTTCGGAACATCCTCCCCAACCGATCCATAGGAAAACAAACGCCCTATGAATTTCTCTACAACAAGAAGCCGTTAGTAAACCACCTACGCCCCTACAGGACCAAATGCTTTGTCCATATACCTGAGGAGATCAGAAAACCAGGAACAAAGTTACAGCCCCTGGCCATAGAAGGATACCTTGTTGGATATACTTCCTCCAGCAAGATATACCGTATATACATACCATCATTGCACAAGATCTCAGAAACGCGTCAGCTCCACTGGACAACCAAGGTTATACTACCGCTTGATCCCAAGGAACCTGCACCCTCATCAGAGACCTTTGCAACAGTCTACCCACCTTCCTACCAAAGAGCACCGGCACCCGATAAAACTCTGCCACAGGAAGCAGTTGACAAACCAACCATTGAAGTACATCCACCTCCACCGCCTGAACATCCTGAAGATTATGACCATCCCCAAACTCCTGAAGTAACACCGGAACCTCTTGTACAAGAAGTACAACCGGAAAATCCTCCAGAGATACGGACCAGATCTGGCATAACCGTTCGCCCACCACAATACTTTGGCAGAAATGTCACTGTACCATCTGACGAGGATCTCAAGGCCTATACTCAATTAGTGAACAGCTCGCTTAAGGAACAATGGACCAACGCAATGGACGAGGAAATAAAGGCACTTGAGAAAAGTGGTACTTTCGATGAAGTAGATAAACCTACAGGACGCAAGATTATTGACAGTAAATGGGTCTTTAAGACCAAGCGAAATGCTGATTGTACGTTAGAAAGGTACCATGCAAGGGCTGTTGCCAAAAGATTCTCACAAGTACCGGGTTTTGACTTTGAAGATACTTTTGCTCTGGTCATCCGATATGAATCACTCCTCCTCCTCCTTGCAATATGTGATAAAAACAAATGGCTTCCATGGCAATTCAATGTTGAATCCGCATTCCTTTATGGTGAGTTAAAAGAAGAAGTCTACATGTGACCGTTACCTGGGTTCGGTAATGGAGACAAAGTATGGCGACTTAACCGATATGACTATGGACTTAAGCAATCTGCGAACGAATGGTATGCTCTCCTCGCTAGATACTTAACATCCAAAGGTTTTGCGACATCCACCCTTGACCCATGTATGTTTGTTCACGGTAAACACGACATATACCTATCAGTTTACGTTGACGACATCGCTATTTACTCGGCCAACACTCCCCAAACTACTTCCCTCATAGAAGACCTGAAAACGGCATTCGAGATCACAGACTTAGGGGAAGCTACCTTCCTACTTGGCCTACACATCACCTATACAACAGACAGGATACATCTTACCCAGCAACGATACATCAAGTCAGTCCTCGAGCGATATGGTATGGAAAACTCACAGCCTGTTTCTACCCCCTTACCCAAAGGCATTCAACTACGGAAAGGGACAGTGGATGAACAGATACCAGACAAGTCAATATACCAATCGATAATAGGATCACTTATGTACCCGAATACTGGTACCAGACCTGATCTAGCATATACAATATCCTTTATGTCACAATTTTATTCCTGCCCGACCGAAATCCACCTAAAGGCCGCTAAACACGTGATTCGGTACATTCACGGTACAAAAGACATTGGACTCTTCTACCCTTGTACAACTACAAACGCTATGAATACCTATGTGGATGCGGACTTTGCAGCTTGTCTCGATACCCGTCGCTCCTTCTCCGGGTATGTTATTCTCTTTAATAATACCTGTATATCCTGGCGGTCCAAGAAGCAAGCCTCAGTTGCAACATCTACTACGGAAGCGGAATATGTAGCTATTTCCCTAGCAGCAAGGCAAATCCAATGGTACATCAAAGGTCTCAGTGACATCCGGCTTACAACACCGATCGCTTTACATGACGACAATACCGGTGCAAATTTTCTGGTAACCAACCATCAACTTAATGAACGAAGAAAACATATCGATATCCATTTTCACAAAATACAAGAAGAGATCGATAACGGTTCTTTCACACTTCTGAAGGTTGCGTCATCAGAAAACCTTGCCGATATTTGTACCAAGGTACTTGCAAAACTGGCACATGAACGGATGATGAGATTGTTAGGCTGTAGATAATGAGGGGAAGTGTTGAAATTCTTCAATTCGTTTCATATATATATTTCCTATGGTAATATTGTTTATGTCTCTGCTTGGTTATTTCTAGTTTACTCAGGGAAACTACGGACATTACTACAGCTAGGGTATATCATATTCTCGGTTATATTTCATGATAATGTTTGAGAATTAATGCGTAAATTTGTTACAAACCTATCCCTAGTCTGCCGGACAAGGCACACTATCTTCTTTAACAGCAACAGGTAACGATACGTACCGCTTGTCTTACTCCTTCTTCAGGTCTCGTAGCCTTATGTCGCCTGGGGACGCTGAGTCCTTTCACTCCTAGCCCGTGCGACTGCTCTTTAGCGATATGTATCTCGAATCACCTTTCGGTCGGTGATATAAACGGATAGTCGTAATAAGAATAAAGTATTGATTGAACTAATAGATAAAATATAACTTAGGAAGTAACTTAGGTGGTTGCGTGAAGAGCTAGCTATCTGTGTCCGTGACCGTCCTTATATAGGCGCTCTTCCCACAACCCTAACCCTGGTGACTTTACTATGAGTCACCTCTTTTCTATGACTGCCGTGTGAGTCATAGTATAACAAACATCTATGACTCACAATTTGAGTCAAAGTATACAATCCCCACAGTATCCAATTTCCATAAAAGGTCATATGCGCTAATCGCGTCACATGCGTGAAACCCCTGACTCATACTTGTAGTCAGGTGCCAAAGACATAACATCATATGACCTTACAATCGTGAGTCATGAAACAATAAATCAAATCAAACATCATAATCATAAATAATCTCACAAATCGTGAGTCATGTGAAACATTCAATATTGCTAAGTCAGGATTTGTGACAATAGCTCCTCTCTCCCCTCAGCTTGAGTCCCATCAAGCTATTCACCAAGTTTCATTACTTGGTTCCCAAATCTTCTCGCGTCGCGACGGAACTTCCATAAAATTTGTTCCGTTGTACGTAACTGTTTCCTGACCATCTCCAATGTCAGGTCTGCCACCTCGATATTTCGTTTTTGGTGCGCAATGGTGGCTTGTTGCGCTTCGAGGGTCTCCTCCTGGAGTCTGATCGTTCCTTGGGCCTCATCCAGTTGGATTTCCAAACCCGAAATTTTTCTTTGGAGGCATTCAATATCTGACTGTGTGTGTTGGCTTTTGGTATCGTTGTTTCGGGTTTCCTCGCCCCTCTCCAACCTTCCCCTCCTGGCTTCCGTGCGCTGAGCATCCTTCCTGCTCAGTTCTTCTCTTTTACCCCACGCCTTGGGGTAGGATCCCGCCCGGATCTTTGCGTCCCGGTGGGCTCGACAATTATTTCGGTAGCATTCCTCCCATCTCGTGTCTGCAGGTGGTTGTTTTGGCCAGTAACTGGCCCCTTCCTTGTCTTCTCTGTGGACGTTGCAATGCTCGTCATATCATGCCGTCCAGCTCATCGCGTTGTGTTCTGATGCCCTTTGCCGGTCCTCTACCGTTGCATATCCTGGGCTAGTTGGAGTGATTTCTCGCATTGGGTCTCCGCAACCGTCATTTGTTGCTTCTTGTTTGATTTCTTCCCAGCCTTGGTTTATCTGGGTATCGTTAGTGGAAGTGTTTGACTGCATTTACCGCGTGTTCGAAGTTTTCCGCTGGGTACCAAACTATATAGTGATCAGGAGAATATCCTGTCCACTTCGCTCGATATTGGAGTCTTCCGTAGTGTAATCGTGGATCGACTATTTCTTCAAGTTCGTATTCTGTTTCGCCTTCGATTTCAATTGGTGGTGGTGGTAACTGGATCTGTGATGGGAATCTTTGGTCTTGGTAAGGTTCGAGAAGTGAGAGGTGGATGGTGTTGTGTATTCTCATCGATGGGGGAAAGTCCAGCTTATATGCACTGTTCCCCACTCTTGCCAAGATCTTGAAGGGCCCCATCTTTCTGTAATCGAGTTTCTTGCATGGTCTTGTGGTCCTTACATTCCTTGGTAGGAACCATACCATATCTCCTGATTTCAAATTCGGATCGGGTTTTCTGTGTTGATCGTAATATTCTTTCTGTCGAAGTTGTGCCGCCACCATTTCCTCGCGTATGGTATTGTGCCATCGGTTCATTTCGTTCGCCGGAATCTTCCGATCTGGTATCAGATGACCACTAGTGTCATGTTTCGGGTGTTATCCGTAGTTTGCAAAGAAGGGTGTTGTCTTAATCGTTTCTTGTTGTCTGTTATTGTATGCAAATTCCGCAAAAGGTAATAGTTCGTTCCAATTATCCTGTTGATAGTTGACATATGCTCTCAGGTATTGTTCCAGGATGGCATTGGTTCTCTCTGATTGTCCATCCGTTTGCGGGTGGTAAGCCGTGCTTAGTTTCCTCTCGATTCCGAACCTCTGGGCTGTCTCCTTCCATAGGTCAGAGGTGAACAGCGTTCCCCTATCAGTGATGATATCGTGCGGCAATCCATGTAACCGAAAGATTTCTTTTGCAAAGGTTTGCGCGAATTGTTTTGCTGTCATATCCTTCCCGCAGGCAATAAAGTGACTCATTTTTGTCAGTCTGTCGATGACTACCAAGATAGCATCGTATCCGTCCGATTGTGGTAAATTTGTGATAAAATTCATAGATATCGACTTCCATGGCTTATCTGGTGCTTCGTTTGATTGTAGTTGACCATACGGAGCATGTCGGGATGATTTCGTTCTTTGACAAATGTCGCAGTTGTTGACATATTTCTTGATCGTTTCCCGCATTCCGGGCCTGTAGTAACTGCGACTGATGAGTTCCGTGGTCTTTGCTGTCCCTCCATGTCCTGCTTGTA
>QFET01019025.1:0-10582 GCA_003316355.1 Tuber calosporum | reverse complement strand
TGTAATCTGATAAAGGAAAGACTAACGAGAGTGGGAATAGAGGTACCGGAACATGTACAAATGTTACAAGTTGTAAATCCTGCTAGTTGAATTCCTGCTCCACCAGCGGCAGTTGCTGGTCCCGGTGCTGACATCCTTTCTGGTTTAGGGGTTTCGGGTTCCACAGATCCGGTTGGTGAGGCAGGCTCAGGTGTCACCAGAATTGTGGTTCTTTGTGACTGGCTTCGGATAGATTAGTGCTAATTGCTTCGGCAAGTGCCGGGCCAAGTGTTGAGGTGTCGATTTCTCCCTGAGTAAGGTCGATGTCGTTGTCCGTAGAGTCTGCCGTTTTGTAGTTAGGTGTTGCTTAGGTGACGCAACCAAATATTACGAGCCTATGCGGTAAGCTGGTTTTGCAACAGGTAACTACTTCTCTTTGGATTGGATGAATATAACCGGGCCGTGGTTATAGTCCGGTACAGTGCGTGGCGCTAATCTCAGCCACCAGGGTAGGAGTACTATTGCAACGAGTAGTACTAGGCGGATTTCCACTATTGCTCTTAGGCCAATGCCTACATTGTCTTGATAGCAGAACCCTATGGTTCCTATCGCATAATGCCAATAGGGGAATGGAACGGTAAAGAGGTAAAGTAATTGTATAGGAAAGAACTTAGATGGTTGCGTGAAGAGTCCTAACTACAGGTCGCTTAGAGGTCCTTATATAGGCACTCTTCCCTCAACCCTAACCCTGGTCACTCAGACCTGTGAGTCACACGACCTCTATGACTTATAGTCAGTCATAGTATGAAATCCATCAGCTGACTCCGCTGAGTCAACTGCGCCGCCTGCCAACCAATCATAACTCATAAAATAAGTCATGTGCCCTAAAGTGGTCACATGCGCGAAACCCATGACTCATAGTGTGAGTCATGTACGAAAATCATTACATCATATGACTCACAAGTGTGAGTCATGCGCACGATCAACCAATCACAACATAACAATGATTGCACAAGTGTGAATCATGTGAAACCCCATGACTTCTAATGAGTCATAGTGCGTAATATAACAACCTTGTGACTCATAACTATGAGTCATGCGAAATCCTGCCTTGCTTAGTCACCAATCGTGACAGTAGGATTCCGTTACATTCCACTTAAAAGAAATTAAACAAATAAAACAATAAGGTATATCCTAAAGGGCTTAATGACCAACCTGCCTTTAGCGCATTCCACCCAATTTCAAAATATATAACTTAATCAGTAAACATATATCCATCACTGGTGTCAGGACCTTACACCTTTAGAAGCCCGATAGTAGAGAAGAAAATACCAAGAAACAGTTAGCCTTCCATTTCAGATTTATCCAAGGTGGAGAGGGTTATGTTGGTATCGTATTCTGAGTGGTTTAAGTCTTGGAGAGGTTTCCAAAATACGTCAGGGTCAAGATCAGGTGAGAGTGGGGTATAGTCTGGTATCTGAAGTGTCCAGGCAGACAAGGTCTCGCCAAGGGACCAAGGGAGTCTGTAAGGTATAATTTCATTGTAGGTATCGAACCAGTAGGATCCGATGAGGGTGCTGGCGCCTTCAAGGTTATTGAGGGGTTGGCATATTGCTTTGATTTTGTCATAGTCATTCCAATGGATCAAGAACTTTCTCTTTCTGCGATAGATTCCCTCTTTGAATATCTTTTTGATTTCCCATTGCTCTTGTCCACTGGCATCGATGGTGACTGGCTCTTTGGATATGGGTTCAGGTGTTCTTGGGAAGCCGAAGGTGTTGGGTCTGATATAAATGCGAAGATGGCTTCGATGAATGCATGGGTGGATTCCTGTCATCACTGGAGGGAGTTTGAGTTTGGAGTTGTTATGTCTATCAGGTCCTTCGCTCATGAGAATGGTCCTAACCATGGTCCAAATAGCTTATGATTTCGTCCAACGTTATGGACATAGGGTGCTGACTTGAGGATAACTTCAGATTCATTAGGGATGATTGGGGGTCTATCCTTTCTTCTATTTTCGCTAGAGGTGGAATGGCGTACTTTGGCCTTCTTGAGTGCATCTCGAGCAAGTTGTTGATTCTTCATGATCTGTGAAGCAATTTTCTTCTGCTGCAGGTACTGAAGTGGGGAGAACTTTGACACGAGGGAGGAGGTTTGGTAGTCTGCCAAAGGTGATTTCGAAAGGGCAGAGTTCTGTGCTATCGATAAGAGCTGCGTTGATTTCAATCTGTACATGAGGTAGGTGGCGAACCAACTTGGTTCCTTTAGGGTTGATATAGTTCCTAAGGCATTGGCGAACTGTTCTGTTTCAGTGCTCAGTCTGTCCATTGGTCTGGTCATGGTAAGCTGTAGCCATGTTGAGATCAACATTGAGGTTCGCCATAAGCTGTATCCAAAAGTGTGAGGTAAAATTAGGGTCTCTGTCTGAGACTAGGGTGGTAGGTAAACCATGAATGGAGAAAACTCGCTCAATGAGGGTGTGTGCTGTTACGATAGCTATGATATTCTGGGAGACTGGTATGAGGTAGGTAAAGTCACTGAATCGATCTAGTATAAGCATGATGAGTTCAAGCTTGGAATCACTAGGGAAGGGTCCTGCACAGTCAATTGCAATGGATGAGAATGGCTGCCTGGGGACAGGGACATGGGTGACTGATTTTTCAGGGACAGTGGTAGGTTGCTTGTTTACCTAGCATAGGTGGCATCTGCGGAAATAGAATTAGAAATGGTTTCTCATGGAGAGCCTGTCGAAGTGTCCCCTAGGATATTCAAAACATTTATGCCAAACTATTTGTGCCATTTGTTCATGGGCAATGCACACAATTTCACTTTTAATGTTAGCACATTGTTAGCTTGCTTCATGGTGGAAATAAGTACAGTCTCTACAGCCATCCTTCCCCTTTATGACACGAACAGCATCTTATAAGGTCAGTCAGGGTGGTAGATAGCCTTGGTAACTACCTCAAGGAGAGGGTCATTCTGGGTAACATTTCCAATGCAGGAGTACCACTTTCCTTTCATGTAGTTGGAAAGCTGAAAAGCACGAAGGTCAAGCTGTGAAGAGGGCTGATCAAAGAAACAATCCACATAATCGACAGGTGCTTCAGGGGCAGGTAGGTCCCATCCTTGGTCGATATCCAGTATTTCACTTTCTTTTCCTTTATCAATCACTGTATGAAAGACTGGGTAGCTATCATCATTGTGGAGGGGAGGAGGGACAGCCCATCTGTGTTCTGCTCTGCACTTGGGATGATGAGGGGAGAAAACGTTGGAGGAAGAGTAGAGAGGCAAGGGTCCTGGAATATCGCGAGATTCTAAGAGAAAGTATCCTCTATTATTTCCATTTATATGTGTTTGTCATTCGTCCCAGACAAAGACAGTTGAATGCATGGCTCAGTGTCTATTAGATTCAAGATATTGGTCCAGTTCATTGACTGGGGTCGATGAGGGACTGGTGTGAGCTGAGGGTCAGGTCAATTAGGTGTGCTGCTGGTGGTGATATGTCCGGAGGTGGTGACTGCTCGGGATTCCAATTGGATGATAGAATCATGGATTTGTTCAAAGCACTTTGTAATGGAATTCTACTATGTTTCGACTATTACTACTTACTTAAAGTTGGTTATTACTTATTTGGGTTTATACCTGATAAGGGCTACTATCTGATTGTCTCTTCCTCCTTGGTTATGACTTCCTAACAAGTTATTCTTTCCTTGTTTCGCTTATCACTACTCCTCCTTGCTTCTACCAATTTGGGTATCGCTATCATCCAGCTATACCTACTGGATTTGTATAGTATTAGTGATCACATGTTCCTTCTTGTTTTTATTTCATTACTTGTTTTGTTAGGTCCATCCTGTCGCTTTTAACCCTCTGTTTTGGGAATATGGTTACCATGGTATGCTACCTCGGTTAGCATATTTGTTAGACAGGATATTTGCATTTTGTTTAGTTTTCCTAGCTACAATCTTTTATATTTAAAGAGCCTGCAATCCCTTAAGGATTCGGCCTCTCCAGCCTCACAGGACTATCATCTTTAATACTACAAGTTAAGCGGTCACTCTATCAGTTCCATATCTTTCACCTTGTCTAAGGAAGACCTATCCATCGGCGCTTCTTCCCCTATCCTAATAGTATCTTCAGAGTCCCTTTGAGATTCTCGAGATACTTTGGAGTAGGTTACATTTTTTGACCTAGAGTCAAGTATACCTTTGATCTTCGGCAAAGGACTCATCACCCTTCACCTACCTTGACCCTGCAGTACTAGTACACCTCCCTGTTTCCAAGAAGGCCTTGAGCGGACTCCTGACGAGACCAGCTCACCCTAGCTAGCAACCATTTTACTTTCAAGAGATACCAGAAGGGACTTCACTAGAGGATCAGTAGCATCCTCCTCAGGACCCCAAAGTCAAACACCAGTACCCCCACCTGCACCACCATCTGAGGACTCAGAACTATCTTCAGTAAATAGCAGCAGCAGCGAAGAAGAAGACCAAGACCAAGCCCAAGACTACGCCCAAGCCCAAGCTCCAGACCAAGTCCAAGACCAAGCCCAAGAACAGCTCCACCAAGAAGTCCAATCCAATAAAGAACCAAGCTCAAAATCAGAATCAGATTCAGGTCCAGAGGACCCTCCAGAACCAGCACCACCAGCTTCGCCACTTAGACCACCTAGCCCACCAAGAGAACCAAGAGAACCAAGCCCTACACCAGACGATTTACCTAGTCCACCAAAACCACCTAGTCCACCAAGTCCCCCAAGCAACCCAAGCCCTACACCCATCGCCATGTCAGTCCCCCTAAAGAGAAATAATCGTCCTAAATGGCCAGCACCATTTACATTCACAGGAGATGGAAAAGATTGAGACCCATTGAGAATCAACTCCTGGTTCAACACAGTCCATCGATACATCGCCAGCTTTGGCATAACTGACGATGCCCCTGAAGCCCTGCAATACTATGGAGCCTATTGCAGAGAGAAAGCCCTCAATAAATTTACCCAATATGAAGCTTCCCAAGGAGACCACACAGTTGCTGGACTCAAACAGAAATTCGAGGCCTACTTCCTTTCTTCCACATCCACTGATACCATCCATGAACAGTGGCTACAAGTCAAGCAAACTACCGGCAGAAAAACAGTACAGATTACCAACACTGTAATGAGACTTGAAACCTTGAGAGACAGTCTCCCCCCACGAACAATTTCGGACTATTCAGCGAAGCAGAGACGCCTTGATGCTATGGATATCCAACTCAAGCGAGAAGTGAAACCACACATCACTTCAGATACCTTCTTTGGCCAGCTAGTGGAGATAGCGGAAAAGCGAGATGCATTTGCCCACTTTACAGTACTCTATGGAAATCGACAAGGAAATGCAACCTCTAATGCAGGTTCCCAATAAGCACCCAAGCGCCCCCAGAACAACACTCAGCGAAATCATCCAAGGTTCTCCCACATCACCTCTCAGCATCCAAGAGTATCACAGACTGGGAAGGATCGGCGCAGGAGAGACAATGACTGTTACTATTGTGGAAAACATGGACACTACTCCGATAACTGTTTTGAAAAGAAGAAGCCTAAGAGCACCAAGCAGCGAGGAAATGGAGGCCCTTGAGGATCCAGGAGACCCCAGAATGTCAGGAGAACATACCACACCCAGGAAGATGATCCCCATGTGAAGGAATCAGTCACAGTTACCACAAACCATGCAGGACCTAGTGGAACTCAATCCCAAGCCCTCGAAGCATACATCATGGTCTATGGCCACAAAGCACAGGTACTATTCGATACAGGAACTACAGGAGACAACTTGATATCAGGAAAGTTTGTCACTACCCACCAAATCACTAACAGAGACCTCGAGACCCCTATCAACCTAAGGATGGCAGTTAAAGGATCACGCTCAGCAATCAACTATGTTGCAAGCCTGTCATACAGATTGACAAGGAAAGCGGCGATATCTCTGAAGCCCTAGTCTGTTCCCTGGACAACTATGATATCTTCCTAGGAATGCCTTACCTTACTGCACACCATGCTGTTATAGATTGCGGAAAATCTATTATCACCTTCCCTGACAAAGGAATCACCCTGACCTGCAAGAAAGCAACCCATGCACGATTTTCAGCAATGTATGAAGCAGATGCCCCTAACTTCATTTCCGAGTTTCCTACAGTATTCCCTGGAAAGAAGACAGTGGAATTACCACCCTTGAGAGATGTTAACCACCACATCCAGCTGAAAGATACAATTTCGGACCATAATTTGAGATTCTTCATATTCCGTGACAAGATCATGCCAGCATACAGAGCATTGATCGAGGACTGGAAAGCCAAAGGAATCATTTACCCAAGCGTAGCATACAACCCAGTCAACATATTTCCAAAGCTGAAACCCAATGGCGAAATCAGACTGTTTCCAGACCTTGTACCCAGGAATGATATTACTTTCAAGGACCATAGAGCGATTCCCAACCAAGCCATGATACTCAGAACTGTTGTCAGAGCAAAGATCAGATCCACCATTGACCTAGCAAACTGGTACTTCCAAATTCGAGTTCTCCCTAGCTATGCGAAATACAACACCATCAAGAAACCCTTTGGATCCTTTGCATGCAGAATCATGCTGCAAGGAGATGCCAACGCCCCTGCTACAGCTATAGAGTTTGTCCTAGATGGATTTATTGGAAAATTCGTTTGAGCATACATGAATAACGTTACTATCTACTCAGAAACAGTTGAGGACCACATTTCGCACATCAGATCAGTTTTGGGAAGACTGAAGCAGCATCAAATCAAAGCATCGCCAGCCAAGTGCAAATTCTTCGCCACCAAACTCTCACTCCTAGGACATGTTATAGATTTGAGAGGAATTCATGCAAACTGTGAAAAAATTCGATCTATCCAAGACTGGCCCATACCAAAACCGAAAAAGGATGTTCAGACCTCTATAGGAATTGAGATATATCATGCACAATTCCTTCCACACCTTGCCTTTACCACAGCCCCCCTCTCGGACCTAATTTGTCAAGATGTGTTTGAATGACGACCCCTGCATGAGGAAGCCTTCAAACAGGTTAAGGGCCTGGCCAAGGAGACAATTCCGCTCCGCCCCATCTCCTATGAGACATCAGCTGATCCAATATACCTCATTACTGCCGCCTCTCAGGTTGGATCAGGAGCATGGGTTGGCCAAGGACCCTCCCCTGATAAAGCATACCCTGCCACATTCCACAGCAGAAAGTTTGTAACAAGTCAGCTGCACTACCCGGTACATGAATTGGAACTTTTAGCGATTGTGGATGCCATTGAGGCATTCCATCTGATTCTATATGGCACCAAGTTCACTGTTGTATCTGACAACAAGCCACTATCCTTTTTCCTGAAGCAGACTGACCTACCTTACCGCGAAACTAGATTGCGAATTTTCCTGCAATCTTATGATTTCGATATCATACACAGACCTGGCAAAGACAATGTCCTTGCAGATGCACTATCAAGGATCTATGAAGACACTCCAGCTGAAGAAGACCAAATATTCGAAGACCCTACAGAGAAGAAGCCTATAAAGACCCCATCCTCCGCCATGAACAGTGTATCAAGACACTACCTCATTATCGCCCATGCACTAGACCCTTCTTCTGCCCTCAGTCTTCAAGTACTAATCGCATTCTTACCCCTGAACACCACTCCATGTGGAACTTACATCATGGCACCAGCTCAAACCCCTCCAGCTCCCAAGAAGCGAGTCACTACTCAGATTCTGTTGAACAAGCCATGGACAAAGCAGCAGATACCATCGAGCTTGCAACCAATGTCATACAAGGTTGTGAAATCGTCGAGACCTCCTCCTATCTCAGCAACCCTCAAGAGCCATCCCAGGCCACAGTACTTATTGAGCGAGCTAATGCTCAACTGTCAGGCCTAGCGGCAAGAATTAACAACACTCCCGGAGATATGGACCAACCTCTGCATCCTGTTGCTATCACTAACTGCTTTAAACGAATCCATGATTCTAACCCCCAACTGGAATCCCTTGCAGTCACCACCTCTGGAAATATCGCCCACCGCAGCACACCTACTAAACCTGACCCTCAGCCCACACCAGTCCCTCCTCGACCCCTAGTCAATGAACTGGACCGATTTCTTGAATCTAATAGACACAGAGCCATGCACAGGACTGCCAGTGTCTAGGACGAATGCCAAACCCACATGAATGGTAAGAATACAGGATACTTTCCCTCAGGATCTCGCGATATTCCAGGACCCTTGCCTCTCTACTCTTCCTCCAACTTTGTCTCCCCTCATCATCCCAAGCGCAGAGCAGAACACAGATGGGCTGTTCCTGCTCCCCTCCACGATCATGATGGCTACCCATTCTTTCATACAGTTATTGTAAGGGAAAAGAAAGAGAAATACCAGATATCGACCAAGGATGGGACCTACCTACACCAGAAGCACCTGTCGATTATGAGGACTGCTTCTTTGTTCAGCCCTCTTCACAGCTTGACCTTCGCGCTTTTCAGCTTACCAACTACATGAAAGGAAAGTGGTACTCCAGCTTTCGAAATGCTACCCAGAATAACCCTCTCATTGATTTTGTTGCCAAGGCTATCGACCACCAAGACTGGCTCTTAAATGATGGATTTCTCGTCAAAAAGGGGAAGGATGACAGTAGAGACTGTACTTATATCCCCTATGTAGCAAGCTATCAAGGTGCTAACAACAGAAGCGAAATTGTGCGCATTACCCATGAACAAATGGCATATATGGGTTGGCAGAAATGTTTTGAATATGCTTCAAGACACTTCTACTAGCTCTCCATGAGGAACGATTTCAAAGACTATGTCCGCAGATGCCACCTATGCCAGCTCAACAAGCAACCTACCACTGTCCCTGAAGGATCAGTCACCCCCCTCCCTGTCTCCAGGCAGCCATTCTCGTCCCTTGCAATTGACTTTGCAGGACCCTTCCCTAGCTATTCCAAGCTTAAACTCGTCATGGTTGTCTTGGACCGATTCAGTGGCTTTACCTACCTCATACCAGTCTCCCAGAACATCACAGCTATTGAAACAGCACACACCCTCATTGAGTGAGTCTTCTCCATTCACGGTTTCCCTACCTCTCTAGTCTCTGACAGAGACCCCAAGTTTACCTCACGCTTTTGGACACAGCTTATGGCGAATCTAAATGTTGATCTCAACATGGCTACAACTTACCATCACCAGACCAATGGACAGACTGAGTGCAGAATCAGAACTGTTCGCCAATGCCTTAGGAACTATGTAAACCCTAAAGGTACCAAGTGGGTTCGCCACCTACCTAATGTCCAGACTGCAATCAATGCAGCCCCCAGCGATAGCACAGAACTCCCTCCTTTCGAAATCATGTTTGGCAAACTACCTAACCTCCTCCCAAGCGTCAGAGTTCTCCCCACTTCATTACCAGCAGCAGACGAGATTGCTTCCCAGATCATTAAGAACCAGCAACTTGCCAGAGATGCCCTCAAGAAGGCCAGAGCATGCCAAACCACCTCCCGCAAAAACAGAAGAAAGGATGAACCGCCAATCATCCCTAATGAAACTGAAGTTATCCTCAAGTCAGCACCCTATGTCCATAAGGTTGGACGAAATCACAAGCTAGTTGGACCATGGTTAGGACCCTTCTCAGTGAGCGAAGGATCTGATAGACATAACAACTACAAACTCATACTCCCTCCAGTGATGTCAGGAATCCACCGATGGATCCATCGCAGCCATCTTCGCATTTACCTAGGACCGAACCCCTTCGCCTTCCCAGGAACACCTGAACCGATATCCAAAGAACTTGTTACCATTGATGCCAGTGGACAAGAGCAATGGGAAATCGAAAAGATACTCAAAGATCGAATCTATCGCAGAAATAGACAGTTCTTGATCCATTGGAAAGGCTATGACGAAATCGAAGCAACATGGGAACCCTTCTATAACCTAGAATGCGCCAGCACCCTTATCAGATCCTACTGGTTCGTTACCTACAATGAATCTATACCTTCCAGACTCCCTTGGTCCCATGGCGAGACTTTCTCTGCCTGGACACTTCAGAAACCAGACTATGCCCCCCTCTCACCTGAGCTTGACCAAGATGGATTTTGGAAACCCCTTCAAGACTTAGACTACTCAGAATCCGATACCAGCACAACACTCTCCACCTTGGACGAATCTGAGATGGAAAGCTAACTGCTTCATAGTATTGTCTTCGCTACTATGGGGTTTATAAAGGTATAAGGTCCTGACACCAGTGATGGATATATGTTTACTAATTAAGTTATATGTTTTGAAATAGAGTGGAATGCTCAAAGGCGGGTTGGTCATTAAGCGTTTTAGGATATTCCTTATTGTTTTATTTGTTTTATTTCTTTTAAGGGGAATGTAACGGAATCCTACTATGTTTCTACTAATACTACTGACTTGATGTTGGTTATTACTTATTTGGGTTTATACCTGATAAGCACTACTATTTGGTTGTCCCTCCCTACTTGGTTATGACTTCCTAACTGGTTATTCTTTCCATGTTTCGCTTATCACTACCCCTCCTTGCTTCTACCCATTTGGGTATCGCTATCCTCCTG
>QFET01018995.1:0-17403 GCA_003316355.1 Tuber calosporum | reverse complement strand
TGGGGATGAGGTTGAGGCTCTAGAGGCGGGGTGGGTTGAGGACGAATAACGTCCTATTCAGAATAAATGTAGTATTAACATAATATAAAGAAATAATTGAAAATATGTATTGATTTATAATATACTACTTAAAGTTAGACTACAACCCAATAGGGAAAACTAAAGCTCAGTGAAGGTCGCGTAGAGCCGGGAAAAGGCCCCTAAGAGCTGTG
The DNA here is from genome assembly GCA_003316355.1 of Tuber calosporum. Classification (NCBI taxonomy): domain Eukaryota; kingdom Fungi; phylum Ascomycota; class Pezizomycetes; order Pezizales; family Tuberaceae; genus Tuber; species Tuber calosporum. The sequence goes on along the minus strand of QFET01018995.1, from coordinate 17,191 downwards.
AAGAAAGCACGAGTACGGCGAGAGAGTGAAGGAATGCGACGAGGCAATAGTACTGCGACAAAGAAAGAAATTTAGGAACCGGATAGTGTTATCATAATTCCGTGGGTCGGGCAGTCATAGAGCAGAGTTGAGAAGTGGAGAGATGGACGCGACAGCAAGCATCATAAATGAAGAGACGAGCGACAGCGGGAAAAGGACGAGAATCGTCCACGTAAGTATTGAATACGCAAGGAGAAGTGGTGGTGTGGAATTAGGTCTAGGTGTAATGGTGAAGGGAAGGGGAGAAATAAGTGAGGGTAGCGAGGAGCAAGAAGACAACAAGAGGAGGTGAGTTTGGTACGTTCAAAGGCACAAAGGGTTTGTGTTTAGCAGGGCGTAATAGGGATGTGTGAATCAACGCTGGGGGGAGCGCATTTAGGCGGTAGGGAGGCATGATTGAGTCGTGGGGCAAGTGTCCATAACGGAACAATCCAGGAGGAGGGAGGTAGGGCCGGATAAACTTGCGTGGATGAGTCAAAGCATGATTGGACCGTGCAACGGCTCAAAAGGGACGGACAACGTCCTGAGTAAGCCGGATGGCAACGAAAAGAGTGGGTAAAAAGAAAATACTGCATCACGCCGGTGCTATCAGGAGTTGTGGGGTCATGAATACAAGATATAACAACTTGAGTTTTATAATTTGGCCCCCCATCCCTCACATGCCTCATGAGGGATAGGGGGAAAAAGCTGACTTTTGCTGATGTCAACAACCACACTGGGTGAAAATGTCAGAAAGACATAGTAGTGTCTAGGGCTTTCGCTAAATAGACAATATTGGACCAACTGAAATTTCCACCCAAACTGCAGACGCCAATGCAAATAGCCAGACCCAATCAACCAAAGGTCAACAATGTACAAAGCGGAACCTCACCTTGGTTATAGGAATTATCGGACATTGTAATGTCCTAAATGGCACCAACGGCGACGGCGATTGGGTATGCTGGGTACCAGGACACTGGTAACTGGAATCGAAATAAGGAATCCCTTTAGGCTAGGAAGTGAAGATTACTGGCTTTCGCAGGCACTATCAGAATAGGAGTACAAGAGAAGTTGTCCCACAGTCCATAAGTCCTTAAGAAGATACGGTTAGTGGACAGACTATGGTGGAGCGATCTGTTTTAAGAATAACAAAGGGGCCTGGTCGCATCTTTTTCCTGAGAAACAATCAAGTCTCATGCATTTTTCAAAGGCTGACAAGACAACAACCAGGAATGCTACGAAAAAGAAAAATAGTGCAAATTAAATGTGGCGAGATTCTCTTAAAAAATAAGAAACCTAAACGAGGGAGCCTTTGCCAGACGGACCACCCAAAGGCCAATTGAACACTCTGAGGAAATAGGGTTATGCAAAGCACAGCCTGAGTGACTTCATAAACCACATACCTCAAAAACCCTGCCATGAGGGAGGATTGAATGCTTGACCTCTGGTCATGGCGCTAAAATGCTAGCCAACTAGACCAGTACTCAGGGGGGACCAACAGTATAAATAAAACTCTCTCCTTATACTGAAGTTTTCAGGGTTTTATGCGAAAATGCCGGTGTTTCAAAGGCTACTATTTCTATAATAGGATGAGCTATTCCAAATTTGGAAACAGTTAACCTTTTCAGAATTGGAGATATTTTTCGGAAAATATTTTATTTTCGAAAACAAACTACCCTTTTAGGAAATTACCCTCGAAAACATAGCTAAATTTAATCCCAAAAAAACTCAGAGCATATTACTGTCAACTATGCATATTAGCGATGCATAAAATAGCCATGCATAATTATGGACGCATGTTTCCTATGAGAATAGAAATTTTTAATTTTCTTGAAAGCCCTCCTGCTGGGGGTAAAGACCACTTGTAGTAGGACGACCTGAATCTTAATAATTTATTTGTACTCTAGTTCGTCAGAGGATACATTGCTGGTTGAAACCTGGGTGATGTCGTCATGAACACCCAACTGACACAACCATCATGTCTACTAAGCGAGGACGAACTGATATAACATGGTCGATTAAGCGACAAAGACCGGATCATAAAGAACCAAAACGGTACATATGCCCGGAAGACAATGCTCATATCTATGTGTACAGAAAACGTTATTGCATAAAAGTCCTACCTGACTCAGGATTAAATATTTTTGTTATTCACCAAAAATTAGTAAAGGAATTGAATAATCTATATGAATCTCGGCAATCCTATAGCTATTTTAGGATTTACAGGAGACAAAATCTCCACTGGAAGAGATTATACCTGTCCCGTCTACCTGGAGATAGGAAAAAATAAACATTTGTCGAAAATTGTTCATGAAATCGCACCTACAGGAAATTACGGAATAATAATTGCATTTAGGTGGTGGAATGAGGAACATCCAATAATGGAAATTCATGATATGGGAAACTGGAGTTTTGAGGCTTCTGGATGTCAGCTCCATCTGTTACAGGAAAATGAAGGTATTGCTATCGAATGGGATGAGTAGGTGTTGGAAGACCAGGAGGCAATAGTTATTGGAAGAATTGCAAGAATAGATAGTGAGGAAGAGATTGTTCTTGACTCACTTCCCGCACAATACCACAACCATAAAGACCCCTTTCACACGTCAACTGCAGCCAAACTACCCCCCCATCAAACCTTTGATCTCACTATTGACCTCAAACTAGACTCTCAACCACCATGTGGACCATTCTATCTACTGTCAGGAAAACAGTTGAGGACACTAAGAACATACTTGGATAATATGTTAAAACAGGGAAAGATAGCCCACAGCAAGTCACTTGCCAGAGCACTAATACTTTTTATCCCCAAAGCGGATCGACGCCTCAGATTGGTAGTAGACTACCAAGGTTTGAACAAAATCACCATGCACAATGAATACCCTCTCCCTCTAATGGCTGAACTACGTGACTGTATTCTTGGAGCAAGTAACTTTACCAAGCTGGAACTCAAAGATAGTTATCATCTAATCCGCATATAAAAGGGTGACAAATGGAAAACTACCTTGCGCAAAAGATATGGCCTATATGACTGTAAGGTCATGCCATTTAGACTTGTTAATGCACCTGCAACATTCCGGTCAATTATGACTATGATCCTGAAAGACTTGCTGGATCAAGGGGTGGTAGTATATATCGATGTTATACTCATATACTATAAAACGGAAATGGATCATGTCTCTTTAGTGAAAAAGGTACTGAAACGACTACGAGAATATCATATGGCCATATCCATGGCAAAAATCACCTTCCATGTCATCTCTGTGGAGTTTCTCAGTTATTTAGTGGCGGTTGACAGGGTCACTATAAGTGAGCACAAAGTTGAGTCAATCAAGTCCTGGCAACCACCTACTTTGGTAAAAGATATTCAAATCTTTTTGGGATTCGCCAATTTTTACCGACGATTCATAAAGAATTTCTTGGCACTATGTGCACCAATTACTGATTTATTAAAGGGATATCCAAAGGATTTTGCCTAGGGCGAAACACAACAAATTGCCTTTGATGAACTGAAGCGACGGTTCATTACAGATTCCATATATGTGACTTTCATCCTGAAAGAGAAATGGTAGTAGAAACAGATGCAAGTGATTATGCTCTCGGATGTGTCCTTTCCCAATATATAGATAAGAAGTTGGCTCATGTTGCATTCCATTCCAGAAAGCTTACTCCAGCGGAACGCAACTATGATATCCATTATAAAGAATTACTGGCAATATTAGTTGTGTTGGAAGAATGGCGACACCACCTAGCAGGGACTGATGAACCTTTTACCATATATACTGATCATCAAAATCTTCAATACATTCTCACGACGAAGGCCTGGTCGGCAAAACAAATCTGATAGCCCCAAAAGTTAACAGATTTTAACTTTAAAATTGTTTACCTACCCAGAACAAAAGGAGGGAAACCTGATGCATTAAGCAGGCAGCCAGAGTACCGCTATAAGGAGGGAGCTGAGCATGTCAAACAGGCTATACTTCAGTCTCATCAGTTTAAAAACCTCTAGAATAACCGAACCTTAGTTGTCTCTGTCACATAAGAAAAGCATAACCTGGAACAGCTACTACCAGGAGTGACAAAAGAGCAAAGGACCACTTAAGTTAGGGTTAAAAGGTTGCAACAGGAATCAATAATTTCTACTTGGGTTCTAACTTAGCCGCAGGACACAACTAATTCAATACTGAGAATACCATAGTTTCGTCTAAAGGGCAATTACTCTTAGGGAGTGGATCAGCTATCGGACTACCAATTGGAACATATGCCCGCATTGCACTTTGTAGTGGATTAGCAGTCAAGCATGGTATTTCCATTGGAGCAGAAGTAGTGGATGCGGAATATCGGGTGGAGTTAAGATCCTCCTAGTCGACAATACTGACAAGGCATTTCAGGTACGGACCAGAGAACACATAGTGCAAATGATTGTAGAAAGGATAGATGAAAGGGAGCTTTATGGAGTCAAGGAGTTGGAAGAAATGGAACGAGCAAGTCAAGGATTTGGGAGCTCCGGTATCCAGTTGGAAGAAACTAAGCCACGATTATGTTTCCTACATTCTAATACCAAACACGAGTACCTAATCCCAACCAACATTGCCGATCACCCAATATGCACTAAAGGACAAACCTTAATGTCCTAAGCAATAATTGCTAAATGTGATGTCAAGAAATTTAATATCAACTTCCTGGTAAGGGTAAAAGAGAAAGCAAAGAATAATCCAGAATGAATGCGCATTAATCGGGAGTTACGACAATTAAGAGATAATATCTAGCCAAGGGCAAAACAAGGGACCTTGATAGATGGAATGCTTTTCTACAAAGAACGCCTATATATTCCCCAGGACGAAACCCTGCAAACCGATATTGCAAAAGGATATCATGAATCAAAAGTTGCAGGACATTATAGTCAAGAAAAAACTCTAGAGATTGTCACTTGAGATTTTTAGTGGAAAGGAATTACCAACTGGATGAACGACTATGTACGGTCATGTAAAGAATGCCAAAAAGCGAAGGCACCTAATCACGCATACTTTGGCCTACTAGAACTATTACAAGTACCTTTTACATCCTGGGCATCTACCTTGGTAGATTTTATTACACAACTAGCCAAATCTGCAGGATACAGCCAATTTATAGTTGTAGTTGACCTATTTACAAAATTGGCACATTTTATCGGTCTGGAAGAAAAAGCGAGTGCAAAAGATATTGCTCAGGCATTCATCAAAGAAGTGTGGAAACTTAATGGTCTACCAAGTGATATCATGTCAGATATTGACGCAAAGTTTGCAGGAGAATTTTGGAAGTTTCTGTGCAAAAGGTTAAGCATAAAAAGAAAAATGTCTACGGCATACCACCCTCTGACTGATGGACAAACGGAAAGGGTTAACCAAGTACTGGGAGGTTACCTCAGGATATTTGTCAACTATGATCAGAATGATGGCTACCACCTTTTACCGTTAGTCGAGTATGCATACAACAACTCAGTAACAAGCGCCCATGGAATAACCCCTTTCTTTGCAAAATACGGTTACCATCCGCAAACTGAATGCATAAAGGAATGGGAAGCCAAGAATCTCAGAGCAATATTGTATGCTCACTGGATTAAAACGATTCATGAAGAGGCAAAGGAATCACTAGAAAAGACTTAGGAAGGATTGAACAAGTACTAAGACCAGAAGGCTCACAGTCAACCAGGCTTCACAATTGGTGATTTGGTTATGATAAATGTGAAGATTATCCGCACTAAGTGACCTATCAAAAGCTAGCACCAAAATTATTTGGTCCATTCAAAATCCTGGAGCAACAAGGAGACCTAACCTACAAGTAGGAATTAACTGAACACTCGAAAATTCATCCTGTATTCTATGTATCGCTACTTGAGCCATACAGGATTTCAGTTCGACCAGGCTGAGAACAACCACCCATGGGACTGGAAGAGGTTGAAGGTGACCTAAAATGCAAGGTGGAAAATATCATTAACAGTGAAATAATCTCTTATGAATGAAGATTCAAAGGACGGTCAAAAACCATCCAAGAACTTTGATACTTAGTTAAGTGGAAGAGGTGTTTAGAAGATGAGAACACCTGGGAACCACCGGAGCACTTTCAGCATACTCAAGAATTGGTAGAAGATTTTCATTAGGAAAATTTGAACATGCCAAGGTTGGGCTAAGAAGTATCTACGGAAAGGTTTTTCCTACTGTAGCCAAGTTATCGCAGAAGGTTATTTACCTCCACCGGAAATAGTACTAGTGGGATATATTACTTCAGGACGAAGCCTGGAAGGGGTGAGCTGATATTACACATATGGGAAATGGTACAAATTATTTGATGTGACACTATTTAGAACTGCGAGGTTATTATATGACTACAACCCATGCTGGCAAGAAGTAGTGTCTCCAGTAGAGCTGCTCAGCCTCAGTAAAAGATCTAGACTCCAAAGTACTGAGTACTGAGACTCTTGATAATCCAAATGCATATGCACTTGAGTACATAGATGCATGAAAGACGGCCATCCAGACTGATCAACTGGTATTCCATAAGATGTTGGCAACAGGGCTACATCAACTTGAACTTAGTTCATTTGGAAAATTGATCGAAGGCTATTTACTGGTGGAGTGCTAGACACCCTCAGAATACTAAATAGTTCGGGAAATCATTTGACTGAGCGGGGCATACATTTTAAGGGTCAAATTGGGTTTCCACTTTCTATGACCATAGTCATGATATCTAAGGATACTTCATATATATGGCTAACATAGGTACTAGGAGAATTGTATACATAGCTAGCAGTCCCCCATGGTTAAGGGATCATCAAGCAACGGAGAAGAGACCTTAACAATATATTCAATTATTAGTCAAACAACTTTAAAGCTTTTCAGAAAACCCTTTACCTTTTTATCTTCATTCTTAACAGAGCTTTCCTGACAGTTCTCCTACCCTCTCGATACAAGCACGGCCTAGGCAATTCAACAGTACCGAATTGTCTACCCCCTAGATATCTATATACTGATTTTTTCAGGGTTTTTTCCGAAAATGCTCAAGTTTCAAAGACTATTATTTCCATGATAGGAAAAGCTATTCCAAACTTGGAAACTGTTAACCTTTTCAGAATATAGTATATTTTTCAGAAATCAATTTTATTTTATAAAACAAACTACCCTTTTAGGAAATTACCCTTAAAAAAAATAGCTAGGTTTATTCAAAAAACCCTAGGGCATATTACTGACAGCTATGCATATGAGCAATGCATAAAAAAGCCATGCAGCAATATGCACACACGTTTCCTATGAAAATAGGAATATTTAATTTTCTTAGAAGCCCCTCGGCAGGTGGTAAAGACCACTTGTGGTGGGCCACCCAGAATCTTAATAATTGATTATTGTGTTCTAATTTGTATGAGAAGACCTCTCTGGTTGAAACGATGCTGGCGTTGTCACGAATACCCAACTAATTCAACCATCATACCTGCTAAGTGAGGATGAACAAATATAACACAGTCGCATAAGCGTTAAAAACTAGATCATGAAGAACCAAAACGGTACCAATGCCCAAAAGGTAATACTCATATCTATGTGTACTGATAACGTTATAGCATAAAACTCTTACTGGACTCAGGATCAAATATTATTGTAAAAAATCAACAATTGGTAAAGGAATTGAATATTCCTTATGAATCTCGGTAGGATCCTACCCCTATTTTAGGATTTACAGGAGACGAATCCTCTACTGGAAGAGATTATACCTGTCCCGTCTACCTGGATATAGGAAAAAATAAACATTTGTCGAAAGTTTTGTGCGAAATCGCACCTACAGGAAACTACGGAATAATAATTCCATTTGGGTGGTGGAATGAGGAACATACAATAACAAAAATACAGGACTCAGGAAACTGGAGTTTTGAGGCTCCGGATGTTACCTGCATCTTTTACCGGGAAACGAAGGTATTTCTATTGAATGGGATTAGCAGGTGTTGGAAGACCCGGAGGCAGTGGTTATTGGAAGAATTGCGACAGTAGATGTGGAAGAAGAAATAGTCCTTGATTCACTTCCTGCACAATACCACGACTACAAGGACCTTTTACGCCCATCAACTGCAGCAAAAGTACTATTTCATCAAACCTTTGTTCATGCTATTGACCTCAAACCAGTCTCTTCACTGCCCTGGAGACCAATCTATCCGCTGTCATCAAAGCAGTTGAGATCACTAAGAGCATATTTGGATGATATATTAAAATAAGGAAAGATTTCGACCAGCAAGTCTCCTGTTGGAGCATCAATACTTTTTGTCCCTGAACCAGATCAACACCTCAGATTGGTAGTAGACTACCAAGGTTTCAACAAAATCACCATCCATATTTAATACCCTTTCCCTCTAATGACTGAACTACGTGACAGTGTTCAAGGAGCAACTATTTTTACTAAACTGGACCTAAAAGATAGGTAACATCTAATCCGCTAACGAAAGGGTGATGAATGAAAACTGCCTTTCAGACAATATATGGCCGATATGAATATAAGGTCATGCCATTTGGACTTGTTAATACACCTGCAACATTCCTGTCAATTATGACCATGATCCTAAAAGACATCTTGGATGAAAGGGTGGTAGTATATATCGATGATATTCTCATAAACTCTAAAACGGAAAAGAATCATATCACATTAGTAAAAGAGGTACTGGAACGACTACGAGAATATCATATGGCCATATCCATGGCAAAGAGCACCTTTCTGGTCAAATCTGAACAGTTTCTTGGGTATATAGTGGCGGTAGACAGAGTCACTATGAGCAAGTGCAAAGTTGAATCAATCAATGCCTGGCAACAACCTACCTCGTGAAAAGAAATTCAAATCTTCATGGGATTAGCCAATTTTTACTGACGATTCATAAATAATTTCTCTGCACTATGTACACCAATTACGGATTTATTAAAGGGAAGTTCAAATGATTTTGTGTTGGGAGAAAGACAACAAATTGCTTTGGATGAACTCAAATGACGGTTCATTACAGTTCCCACATTGTGTCACTTCCATCTTGAAAGACAAATGGTAGTGGACACAGATGCAAGCGATTATGCTCTTGGATGCCTTCTTTCCCAATATATGGATAAGAAGTTGCATCCCGTTGCATTCTATTCCAGGAAGCTAACACCAGCAGAATGCAACTATGATATCCATCATAAGGAGTTATTGGCAATATTAGTGGCATTGGAAGAATGGCGACACTACCTGGCTGGGACTGATGAACCTTTCACCATCTATACCAATCATCAAAATCTAGAATACTTTCTCAAAACAAAGGCCTGGTCGGCATGACTAATCCGATGTGCCCAAATGTTAACGGATCTTAACTTTAAAATCATTTACTGACCTGACACTAAAGGAGGAAAACCTGAAGTATTAAGCAGGTGGCTGAAGTACTGCCCTAAGGAGGGAGCCGAGCATGCCAAGCAGACTATACTTCTGCCTCATCACTTTGAAAACCTCTAGACAAACCGAAACATAGTGGTCTCAGTCAAAAGGGGAAAGGATAATCTGCAACGGCTCACACCAGGATTGCCAAAAGAGCAAAGGAGAATTGGGGTTATGGTTAAAAGGTTAAAAAAGGAAGCAAGAATTCCTACTCGAGGTTATAAGTTAGCAGCAGGATACTACCTATACAGTACCAAGGATACCATAGTTCCGTCTAAAGAGCAAGTGCTTATCGGGACTGTATTAGCTATCGGAATACCAATTGGAACATATACCCGCATTGCACCACGTAGTGGATTGGCAGTCAAGCATGGTATTTCCATTGGAGCTGGAGTAGTGGATGCGGACTATAGGGGGGAGGTTAAGATCCTCCTAGTCAACATTACTGACAAGGCTTTTCAGGTACGAAGTGGAGACTGCATTGCGCAAATGATAGTGGATAGAATTAACGAAAGGGAGCTTGATGAAGTCACGGAGTTGGAAGATACGGAACGAGCAAGCCAAGGATTTAGTATCTTGGATATCCAGTTGGAAGCAACTCAGCCATGATTATGTTTCCTAAATTCTAATGCCAAATACGAGTACCTAGACTCAACCGATATTGCTGATCATCCAATATGCAATAAAGGACAACATTAATCTCTAATGCAATAATTGCTAAGTGCGATGTCAAGAAATTTAATATCAACTTCCTGGTAAGGGCAAAAGAGAAAGCAAAGGACGATCCAGAATGGACGCGGCTGACACGGGAGTTACAATAATTAGGAGATAATGGCATGCCAATACCAAAACAATAGACCTTGACGGATGGAATGCTTCTCTAGAAAGAACGCCTATATATTCTCCAGGACGAAACCCTCCAAACCGATATTGCAAAAGGAGGTCATGACTCGAAAGTTGCTGGATATTTTGCTCAAGAAAAAACTCTAGAGATTATCACTAGGGATTTTTTCTGGAAAGGAATTACCAACTGAATAAACGACTGCGTATGGTCATGTACAGAATTCCAAAAAGCAAAGGCACCAAGGCACACATGCTTTGGCCTACAACAACCATTACAAGTACCATTTGCAGCTTGGGCATCCACCTTGGTAGATTTTATTACGCAACTACCCAAATCTGCAGGATACAGCCAAATTATGATTGTCGTCGACCGATTCACAAAAATGGCACATTTTATCGTGCTGGAAGAAAAAGCGACATCAAAAGATATCGCTCTGGCATTCATCAAAGAAGTTTGGAAATTTCATAGTCTACCAAACGAAATCATCTCTGACATAGACGCAAAGTTTCCATGAGAATTTTGGGAATCTCTGTGCAAAATGTTAGGTATAATAAAGAAAAATGTCTACGGCATACCACCCTCTGACTAATGGACAAACAGAAAGGCTCAACCAAGTACTAGGAGGTTGCCTCAGGATATTTGTCAACTATGATCAGGATGATTGCTACCACCTTTTACCGTTAGCCGAGTATGCATTCAACAACTCAGTAACAAGCGCCCATAGAATAACCCCTTTCTTTACAAACAACGGTTACCATCCGCAAACTGAATGGATAAAGGAGCAGGAGCCCAGATTCCTGGAGTAACAATATATGCACACTGGATTAAAACAATACATGAAAAGGCAAATAAATCACTAGAAAAGACTCAAGAAGGAATAAACAAGTACTATGACCACAAGGCTCACAGTCAACCAGACTTCAAAATTGGTGATTTGGTTATGCTAAATGCGAAGAATATCAGCACTAAGCGACCTTCCAAGAAGCTAGTACTAAAATTATATGGTCTATTCAAAATCCTGGAGCAACAAGGAGACCTAGCTTACAAATTGGAATTATCTGAACACTGGAAAATCTATCCAGTATTCCATGTATCTCTACTTGAGCCATGCAGAATTTCAGGTCGACCAGGCCGAGAACAACCACCCATGGCACCGGAAGAGCTTACGGGTTACCTTGAATGGGAGGTAGAATAAATCATTAAGAGTGAAATAATCTCTTATGAACGAAGATTCAAAGTACGGTTCAAAACCATCCAAGAACTTCGATACTTTGTTAACTGAAAGGGGTGTTCAGAAGATGAGAATATCTGGGAACTACCGGAGCACTTACAGCTTGTCCAAGAATTTGTTGAAGATTTTTATAGGGAAAATCCGGACATGCCAAGGTTGGGCTAAGTAGTATCTACAGAAAAGGTTTTTCCTGCTGTGGCTAAGTTATCCCAAAAGGTTTTTCAACCCTATCGGAAAGACAACCAATAAGATATATTGTTTCAGAATGAAGCCTGGAAGGGAGGAGCTGATGTTACACAAATGGGGAAAGGTACAAATTATTTGATGTGATAGTATATAGATCCGGGAGGTTACTATATGACTACAACCCGTGCTGGCAAGAAGCACTATCTACAGCAGAGCTGCTCAGCTTCCGTGAAAGATCCAGACTCCAAAGAAGGGAATACTGAGACTCTTGATAATCTGAATGCATATGCACTTGAGTGCATATATGCATGAAAGACAGCCATCCAGACTGATCACCTGGTATTCCATAAGATATTGGCCACTGGGCTACATCAACTTGAACTTAGTTCATTTGGTAAATGAATCGAAGGCTATTTATTGGTAGAGTGCTAGACATACTCAGAATACTATATAGTTAGTGGGATCATTTAACTGAGCAGGGCAGATATTTTCAGAGTCGAACAGTGTTTCCACAATCGAAGACCTTGGCCAAGATATCTAAGGATACTTGATATATATGGCTAACATAAGTACTAGGATAATTGTATAAATAGCTAGCAGTGCCCAATAGTTAAGGGATCACAAGCAACGCAGAAGAGACCTTAACAATATATGCAGTTATTAGTTAAACAACTTTAAAGCTTTCGAGAACCATCTTTACTTTCATCTTTTATTCTTAACGGAGCATTCCTGACAGTTCTCCTACCCTCTCATTTCAAGTACGGCCTAGTCAATTCAACAGTACCGAATTGGCTACCTTGTAATAATTGCCTAGGCCGTGCATGTATCGAGAGGGTAAGAGAACTGTCAGGAAAGTTCTATTAAGAATAAATATAAACTTAATGGTTTTTCTCGAAAGCTTTCAAGTTGTTTAACTAATAACTGAATATATTGTTAAGGTCTCTTCTCTGTTGCTTGATGATCCCTTAACTATTAGGGACTGTTAGCTATTTATACAATTCTCCTAGTACTTATATTAGCCATATATATGAAGTATCCTTCGATACCATGGCCATGGTTATAGAAAGTGGAAACCCCGTTTGACCCTGAAAATGTATGCCCCGCTCAATTAAATGATCCCCTGAACTATTTAGTTTATTGGGGGTCTCTAGTACTGCACCAGTAAATAGCCTTCGATTCATTTGCCAAATCAACTAAGTTCAAGTTGATGTAGCCCAATTGCAAACATCTTACGGAATACCAGGTGATCAGTCTGAATAGTTGTCTTTCGTGCATATATGCACTCAGGTGCATATGCATTTGGATTATCAAGAGTCTGAGTACTCTGTGCTTTTTACAATCTAGATCTTTCACTGAGGCTGAGCAGCTCTGCTATAGACACTACTTCTTTCCAGCATGGGTTGTAGTCCTATATTAACCTCCCGGTTCTATACACTATCACATCAAATAATTTCTACCATTTCCCATCTGTGTAACAGCTAGATTTGCCGAAATAAAGGCACAAGCAATGGCCAAAGAACTCTCTGCTGAGGAGGAGGAAGCATTAGGAACATCTACAAATTTATAGAAGGAATAAATTAAAGCATGTATTTTTCAATGGTAGTTGTAAATACAAATTTTTCTCATGTTAAGCAGTAGTGCTGAGGTGGCCGAAAACTAGTCGTGGCCAAAAACCCCATACGCGAGCTTATTCAAAGTTTTCTAATGCAAGATCCTGCCCCTGCTCCTGCTTCGATATCCGACTTTTCAATTTTGAATACAACTACCATGTAAGCTTTACCCAGCCTAATTAATCCTGCTGACATGCAACTAATCTCATCATATCAATCATCTCATCCTTTTCCCCATTATCTTTAATATCTTCTCATCTTTTCTTATTTCCTTATTTCTTCCACTCAGGTATGTCTTGATTCCATTCCTCCTATTATTTTATTTGTTTTCTCTAGCTGCTAGTTACTCTTCTCTGGGATGATCAAAGCAGAGATCCAGGAGCTGTCAATCTCCTAGTAACTCAGCCTCCTGGGTGGATTCAATTTGGCGAAGCGTTGTTCACACCTGGCCCGGGTAGAGAAATGCCAAGGGATGGCAAGGGACGGAAGGGATCTCTCAGATCATGGTAAAGGGACGGCATGGCGTCAGATAAGGTAGGGCTGCAGGCAACCTTGGTCTGTCATTGCAACGGTAGGGGGGAATTAACCTGAAAAGGCAGGGGTAGATGTAGGTTGTTAACCTTATATAACTGTTCAATAACCTCTCGCCGGACCCTGTATGACGATACTTGTATCATACACTGCATCCAAGAGTTATGAAGAGCCTGCCTGCTTGGCTTTCCCCACCTCGCGGTGGGCTTGCTCTGCAGGGCAAATTGGATATGGCATCACACTTGTTCATGTCTCTCTTTGAATAACAGAACATCATAATCTGTCACTCACTCACCAACGAAACTGCTTTCCCTTGCTGGGGAACTCTGGGTTTTTATCCTGTTATGGCACCGTACGGTATTTTCTATTCCAAATCATCGATATCGTAGGCCTTATGAGGCAATGTACGAGACCGTTACGCAATGAGCATGCTCACGTCACTTAAGTCACTTTTGATGGAGAACGTGTGACTGCGGTTGGTTGGCTTTCTCTGGCTCCTGGGTTCAGCACCGTACAGGTAATCACCATTGGGACCCTGATCTGGTTGGAGAGACCGGTATTGCCCTCCTCGTCCTCGTATTGGTGCCGTCACGATTGGCTAATTTTTCTTCTGTTGCCCTTTTTCTGTCACCCTTGTTTCCCTATATTCGAGTACCGGTATTGTATTTATGTGTTCGAGTGCCGGTACACTTGTTCCTGAATAATATTTTTTTTTCTCTTCCATCCCCGGGAACCGGAGCTCCGGATAGAGGTGTACGGTACTCTATACTCGTACGGTACTGCAACCTTCGCCGTAGTACAAGTATTTTGAGTGCAAAGTCGGGAAAGAAATAATATTGAACAGTTATTTAAGGTTTACCGGCCGAATGTACCCTTGTCCGTCCCGGTTAATTGTTCCATACCTTGCATCATACACTAGTTACTACAAACGTTGTAAGTTAATACAGTATTCATACTGCTGGCCAGGGTTGTCTCCATCTGTAATCCAAATCTGGGTGCGGTTGCAAAAATCGCTATTTATTACCTCCATTCCCTAACTGGGCATCCGCCGCTCTTGAATTTTTCACTTCATCCCCCCTCTCCCGACCCTTTCTAGTTTATTCCTCCTTGTTTGTCCTACGTGCAAAAACTACTTGACAGCGAGTTTGTTGAAACTCTGTCCCATTCCTGAATCACCCCCCGCCGAAGTCAGAGGGTGTCAATCATACCGTGGACTACTTAAAAGGGTCGTCGTCAGCTCTCTTGGAAATAGCAGAGAGCATCCGCACACACCCCCATATTTTCTCCTCCCATCTGCTCCTCGACAAGGTAGTTACCCTACTGGACAAACTTCCTTGAAACTCAAAGAATTTGAGACATCCAACCTTTATCTACCTATCGCTGCTATATCTAATACTGCTCGAGTACAGAAATGACTTCTGTCACTACTTTGAGCCAACAAAATCCTTGGGTAAGTTGGCTGCTTCGTTGTCTAGCAAAAATCCTGTCCCAATCATATCCGGCTGCCTGTTTCCGTCCGCTCCTGGTTGGTGATGGTATCATAGTTCGACCCCGCTCACAATGTGTAGTCGGATAGCCATATAGCCCAGCAGCCCCGCCTTGCCCCAGACGACCTCCACCGGCGAAGGCCAAATTCCGGTTATCGTGCCCCAGGACCTTTCAGACAACCGCGGTCAGAGTACGCAATGGCTTCACCTAATATTCACAATGATGACGGTGATCGATCTTTTCCTCGTCCTAACTCTCATGCCCGGTCTCGCTCCCACAATACTGGTGTCCTTCCCAAGACAGACAGGGCCAAGCTTCAAGGCCCCCCTCCTCCTCCTTACTCTCCACGCATGTCTCGACGTCGAGCGAGTTCCATTCCTGGCCCAGATACCATCGATAGATTGGACAATGGGGTTTTTGGCGGCCATTACCATCATGAAGGACCTTACGACTCTACACTACTAGCTAGACAGAATGGACCTAGACCTCCTGTCGAAGCCCTGCGTGAGAGCAATGCTGCCGCGTTGGCTGCTACACCCATGGCCAACATACTTGATTCCTTGGAAAAGCACAAACCCTTGCAGGGAACTGCAATGGTAGCGCCGAGAACAAAACTGCCTAATGGCGAATTTATCGGTGACTATGAAGAGTACGACATGATGCGTCAAGGACCTGGGGGTAACTACAGGAGATATCCTGGCTTTGTAAGCTCCTCGTCTTATCTTTGCGCATTCCATATTCGCTAATCATGTGACAGAGTTACCTCGAGGAAGATATTAAGGGTAAAGGTGAGCCGGGATATACCCAAGACCTCTTTGACAAGCAGCGGAAGGCCGAGGGAAAGATGCGCCAATCCGAAGCTCAGGGCGTATACCAGATGGTGCCTCAATCGACTTCCGGAAAGCCTGTTAGAATTGCTCGCGAGAGATCTAGCAGTGCCTCGCATCTGGCTACCCCCAGTAACCCTGCCTTCCAGTTGGACAGTGGGAACTTGGGAAGGAGTAAAAGCAGTGCTAGTCGTGGTGGTGCTTCGAAGGGATCCCTAAGTTCAAGGTTAAAGAAGAAGTTCAGTTGGGTCCCAAAGAAGGATTAGTCATTGCTAGGGGCCCCAATGTATCACTCGTTCGTCCCGGCGGGGGGTGGGTTGCAGGTAGTAATGGCTAAACCGCAAACCTTTCGTTTTTGGGGCTGGGGCTGCATGTCTGGGCTTAGTATTTCTTTTTCGCGGGGGCAAGGTGCTTTTACATGGACTTCATGTATCCGTTTCTTCCTTATTTCTTTCTTTCTTGGATAGTGGGATTTTGGATATTGTGGTGTCTTTCCACTGGGCCGGCGATATATATTGGTGTTCCCTCTCGACCCTATCGTGTCACTGTTTTCCCTTTCCTTCCCCGAATGTTTGTATCATTTTGCATTTATCTTGCTCGGGCTGCGGGATTTTGGCTCTTTTTTTCGTTCTCATTTGTGAGATATATAACGGTAACGGTATTGCTTGGTTGTGTAATAGATGGGTTTGTTTTAGAGGCTGGTTTGGAATTGGAGGCTTGTGTAGGCTTTCGGCTTGAATAACGTACGGGATTGATGTAAATTTGGGTTTAATGAGTTATTGAGGTGGGGCGATGAGCTGTGGTGAGCGACTCAAAGTGACTGAGAATGCCAGTTGACGCTCACAATCACGATGGCCATTGGCGTCGCAAGATTTCTTTGCCTTGGCTAACTTATGAATCTCCAACATTACGACTGCACTCCCTTCCGAGAATACGTATCGCACAATCTATCCTTTCCCATTCCCCCCTCTCACTTGCGCCTTACTCTCCTCCCCCCCACCCCCGGCGCCTTAACCTCTCTCCTCCTCGGGAAAAAACTCGATATCCC